>CM057091.1:7339033-7641533 GCA_029959045.1 Taenioides sp. WSHXM2023
AGGCTCTGGTTCTCCCAGACCTCCAGCAAAAGAGGGGCACATCCCAGGTGTGTGTGTCCGGCGATGGATCACTCTGCCCGGACGCGGCCGTGCGCGGGTCCCGCTGTTAGGCTCTGGTTCTCCCAGACCTCCAGCAAAAGAGGGGCACATCCCAGGTGTGTGTGTCCGGCGATGGATCACTCTGCCCGGACGCGGCCGTGCGCGGGTCCCGCTGTTAGGCTCTGGTTCTCCCAGACCTCCAGCAAAAGAGGGGCACATCCCAGGTGTGTGTGTCCGGCGATGGATCACTCTGTCCGGACGCGGCCGTGCGCGGGTCCCGCTGTTAGGCTCTGGTTCTCCCAGACCTCCAGCAAAAGAGGGGCACATCCCAGGTGTGTGTGTCCGGCGATGGATCACTCTGCCCGGACGCGGCCGTGCGCGGGTCCCGCTGTTAGGCTCTGGTTCTCCCAGACCTCCAGCAAAAGAGGGGCACATCCCAGGTGTGTGTGTCCGGCGATGGATCACTCTGCCCGGACGCGGCCGTGCGCGGGTCCCGCTGTTAGGCTCTGGTTCTCCCAGACCTCCAGCAAAAGAGGGGCACATCCCAGGTGTGTGTGTCCGGCGATGGATCACTCTGCCCGGACGCGGCCGTGCGCGGGTCCCGCTGTTAGGCTCTGGTTCTCCCAGACCTCCAGCAAAAGAGGGGCACATCCCAGGTGTGTGTGTCCGGCGATGGATCACTCTGTCCGGACGCGGCCGTGCGCGGGTCCCGCTGTTAGGCTCTGGTTCTCCCAGACCTCCAGCAAAAGAGGGGCACATCCCAGGTGTGTGTGTCCGAGGACGGCTCACTCTGTCCGGACGCGGCCGTGCGCGGGTCCCGCTGTTAGGCTCTGGTTCTCCCAGACCTCCAGCAAAAGAGGGGCACATCCCAGGTGTGTGTGTCCGGCGATGGATCACTCTGCCCGGACGCGGCCGTGCGCGGGTCCCGCTGTTAGGCTCTGGTTCTCCCAGACCTCCAGCAAAAGAGGGGCACATCCCAGGTGTGTGTGTCCGGCGATGGATCACTCTGCCCGGACGCGGCCGTGCGCGGGTCCCGCTGTTAGGCTCTGGTTCTCCCAGACCTCCAGCAAAAGAGGGGCACATCCCAGGTGTGTGTGTCCGGCGATGGATCACTCTGTCCGGACGCGGCCGTGCGCGGGTCCCGCTGTTAGGCTCTGGTTCTCCCAGACCTCCAGCAAAAGAGGGGCACATCCCAGGTGTGTGTGTCCGAGGACGGCTCACTCTGTCCGGACGCGGCCGTGCGCGGGTCCCGCTGTTAGGCTCTGGTTCTCCCAGACCTCCAGCAAAAGAGGGGCACATCCCAGGTGTGTGTGTACGAGGACGGCTCACTCTGCCCGGACGCGGCCGTGCGCGGGTCCCGCTGTTGTGCTGGAGCAGCCGACCTCCAGACCGGGACCGGGCTCTGTCACCAGACCTGTCCCAGTGGCGGGGCACCGTCGCTGGGTAGAAGGTCTGGGGCTGTCCCCCTGTAGGGCTGGAGCTGAGGGGCTCCAGACTTAGAGCGGGGTCTCTCAGAGGACCTATCCCAGTGACAGAGCGCTGTCCCTGGGCAGGGCATCGCGGGATGCCCCCTGACTCGCGCGGTAACCAAAAAGTGCATATGGTACTCCATAGAGTACCATATCTATTTAGGCGTTTTTCGACCTCTCGAAAAAATGACTAAGTCGCTTAAGTAGAGTACCATATACACGTTTGCCATATGGTCAGCCCGGGTCTCCCGTGGTGGCCTATGGCAAGCCGTTTTACCACAAGTTAGACAGTTCCGAGGGAACGTCGGCGCTTTTCCCACGACACAGTTTTTCACGAAACGAAATGGCACAAATCATGGTTCTCCGGAACCGGGACGGAGAGCTCTATCTGCGGGTGTGAAAGACGGGCCTTCCTGGGCCCTCTGGCCGGTTCTATTCGGGTTTGAAGGTCACCCGTACTGATCCCAGAGACGAGGCACGGTCTCTGTGTAAACGGTCTAGGGCTGTCCCCCTGTGGGACTGTGGTTCTCCCAGAGCTCCAGCCAAAGAGGGGCACTTCCCAAGCGTGGGTGTCCGGCGATGGATCACTCTGTGCGGACGCGGCATTGCCCGCGTCCCCCTGCGGGACTCTGGTTCTCCCAGACTTCCAGCCAAAGAGGGGCACATCCCAAGCCTGGGTGTCCGGGGATGTGTCACTCTGTGCGGACGCGTCCGTGCGCGCGTCCCCCTGCGGGACTCTGGTTCTCCTAGACTTCCAGCCAAAGAGGGGCACATCCCAAGCGTGGGTGTCCGGGGATGTGTCACTCTGTGCGGACGCGTCCGTGCGCGCGTCCCCCTGCGGGACTCTGGTTCTCCTAGACTTCCAGCCAAAGAGGGGCACATCCCAAGCGTGGGTGTCCGGGGATGTGTCACTCTGTGCGGACGCGTCCGTGCGCGCGTCCCCCTGCGGGACTCTGGTTCTCCTAGACTTCCAGCCAAAGAGGGGCACATCCCAAGCGTGGGTGTCCGGGGATGTGTCACTCTGTGCGGACGCGTCCGTGCGCGCGTCCCCCTGTGGGACTCTGGTTCTCCCAGACTTCCAGCCAAAGAGGGGCACGTCCCAAGTCTCGGTGTCCGGGGAAGGCTCACTATGAGCGGACGCGGGCGTGCGCGCGTCCCGCTGTTAGTGTGTCTGGTTCTATCAGACCTCCAGCCAAGGAGGGACACTTCCCAAGTCTCGGTGTCCGGGGAAGGCTCACTATGAGCGGACGCGGGCGGGCGTGCGTGCGTCCCGCTGTTAGTGTGTCTGGTTCTATCAGACCTCCAGCCAAGGAGGGGCACTTCCCAAGTCTCGGTGTCCGGGGAAGGCTCACTATGAGCGGACGCGGGCGGGCGTGCGTGCGTCCCGCTGTTAGTGTGTCTGGTTCTATCAGACCTCCAGCCAAGGAGGGGGACTTCCCAAGTCTCGGTGTCCGGGGAAGGCTCACTATGAGCGGACGCGGGCGTGCGCGCGTCCCGCTGTTATTCTCTGGTTCTCACAGTGCAGAGTACCATATCTATTTAGGCGTTTTTCGACCTCTCGAAAAAATGACTAAGTCGCTTAAGTAGAGTACCATATACACGTTTGCCATATAGTCAGCCCAGGTCTCCCACGGTGGCTTATGGCAAGCCATTTTTCGACACGTTAGACAGGTCCGAGGGAGCGTCGGCGCTTTTTGAAAGACACAGTTTTCAGAAAACGAAATGGCACAAATCGCGGTTCTCTGTAAGCCGGAGAAAGAGCTCGGTCTATGGGTGTGAGAGCCCCGCCATCTCAGGGCCTCTGTCTGGTTCTATCCACGTCAGAAGGCTCCTGCGCACAGCGGGACCGACAGCTCGTATCCGGCTTGAGACAGAGGCTGAGGCCCCAGCCAAAGGGGGAGCAGGCCTAGTGTGTGTATCCGTGGATGGCTTGCTGTCCCCGGACGCCGCCTAGGCTAAGTCCCCCTGTGCTGTCACGGATGTTAAAAAGCTCCAGCCAAAGGGGGAGCAGGCCTAGTGTGTGTATCCGTGGATGGCTTGCTGTCCCCGGACGCCGCCTAGGCTAAGTCCCCCTGTGCTGTCACGGATGTTAAAAAGCTCCAGCCAAAGGGGGAGCAGGCCTAGTGTGTGTATCCGTGGATGGCTTGCTGTCCCCGGACGCCGCCTAGGCTAAGTCCCCCTGTGCTGTCACGGATGTTAAAAAGCTCCAGCCAAAGGGGGAGCAGGCCTAGTGTGTGTATCCGTGGATGGCTTGCTGTCCCCGGACGCCGCCTAGGCTAAGTCCCCCTGTGCAGTCCCGGTTCTCAAAAAGCTCCAGCCAAAGGGGGAGCAGGCCTAGTGTGTGTATCCGTGGATGGTTTGCTGTCCCCGGACGCCGCCTAGGCTAAGTCCCCCTGTGCTGTCACGGATGTTAAAAAGCTCCAGCCAAAGGGGGAGCAGGCCTAGTGTGTGTATCCGTGGATGGCTTGCTGTCCCCGGACGCCGCCTAGGCTAAGTCCCCCTGTGCTGTCACGGATGTTAAAAAGCTCCAGCCAAAGGGGGAGCAGGCCTAGTGTGTGTATCCGTGGATGGCTTGCTGTCCCCGGACGCCGCCTAGGCTAAGTCCCCCTGTGCAGTCCCGGTTCTCAAAAAGCTCCAGCCAAAGGGGGAGCAGGCCTAGTGTGTGTATCCGTGGATGGTTTGCTGTCCCCGGACGCCGCCTAGGCTAAGTCCCCCTGTGCTGTCACGGATGTTAAAAAGCTCCAGCCAAAGGGGGAGCAGGCCTAGTGTGTGTATCCGTGGATGGCTTGCTGTCCCCGGACGCCGCCTAGGCTAAGTCCCCCTGTGCTGTCACGGATGTTAAAAAGCTCCAGCCAAAGGGGGAGCAGGCCTAGTGTGTGTATCCGTGGATGGCTTGCTGTCCCCGGACGCCGCCTAGGCTAAGTCCCCCTGTGCAGTCCCGGTTCTCAACAAGCTCACCTAAGTTAATGGCCTTAGGGTTTGGATTTAGAGGGTAGGGTTAGGTTAGGGTTCGGGGTTAGGGTAGGGTTATGGTCATGGTTAGGAGATTTGGGTCAAGGTCAGGGTTATGGGTTATTTTTATGTGTTTAATGTGCTTATACCACAGCTACAAACTGAAATGTCTCACCTGTGAATGTGAAAAGCCTGATCCCTGTCCGTAAATGCCTCAAATATCTGCTATTTTGGTGTTTTAAATGAATCTAGTCCCTACATTCTACTCAGAGCATCTGTTTGCCTGTTGCTATGGTGATGTTGTCATGGTGATGGTGACAGTTATCCGCTGGACTTCTCATTGGCCGCGGTGATTAATTGACTGTTATTAATTCAACCTTTAAAAAAAAAAAGAAAAAAAAAAAAAACTACCTATAGCGGAGAGAAATGGTACATACGATAAGACCCCAAAGATGACTGTATGCCCTATAATCCAAAGGAAGATAACGCAATACTAATTACAGGTCTAGGTGACAGGCGATGTTCCCTCTAAGGTGTGCGTGTTTAGCATCAGATTCTTTGGAGCGCATAAAATAAAATCTAACTTGAAATGATAAACACAGCGCTGGTTTGACGCACGGAACGACCAGTCTGATAGGTTCGGGTTGCACACATGAATGTGCACATGACAAGCCAACTACAAACAGATACATTTCAGCCGCATTTCGCTCGCTTCCTTCATTATGACCGTAGTTGTAGTGCACATCTCCGCAGAGCGTTACACCACAGAGCTCTGTCACTCACACAAAATTACTTAAATAGACAAATGATTAAAAAGCAAAACATAAAGTGATAATAATTTATACTTATTTTGTCGATCATTATTTTGGGATGACCCGTTTTATAATGGCCTATAGGTCCTACAAACCATAAAAAAAATCTGCAGCTACATGCAGGCTGTATTTATCAAACTGAAAAAATCTCTCTTCGTGTGATTTTAGAGGTTTACACACGATAGTTTAATTTTATTTATCAGGTTATTTCTCATATATTGTAATGTTCAATGTTTCACTGACCACAGCAGGACCCTCACACTGACACATGATACAAAGTTCATGAAGAACAAGATTTTTGTCTTTGTCGTTTTAAGTGAGCCAAAAAATCAGTTATATTAAAAGTAATTAACAGAAATAACTGCAGTAATTTGATAAATAATCTATGTAACTTGCGATGATCTCAGGTGTGATACTGGTGTGGCCACAGTGTGCATGTCGGATGTTGCTCACGGGGGTCCAAGGAATGCTCAGGGAGTTAGTGTGTTTACTCAGACACATGGAAAATTACGGGGAACATTGGTGACAGGAACATCATCCTATAACCTGTGACGGTGCTAATAGCCACCGCCAACACATGCCCACGCCACATTCATAAAAGGAAGTCAGGTGAAATGTCTTGCCAAAGGACACAGTGTAACAGTATTCCCTAATCCCAGTGATTGCATACTTAGCAGGTTTATATTACGCTATTTTCTGATCTATGTTATAATGTTGTTTACCTAAAAACATACCTGAAGTTTCATTTTGTTCCGTTTGCATGTTTAACACACAAACCCTGCATATTTATGTTTTTAAATCCCATACACCTTCACTAGAATCATATGGGTGATTTCAGAGCTGGAATTGCCCATCTCTACTGAATTAAGGTCAAAAGTATCTGCTGAAAACTACCACTACATGACATCACAAGGTGGAACTGAGCATTTTGAGCTCTGGAGATGTAGACAGGCTAATAAAGGATTACTAAAGGGTTGCTCAAACATGTGAGAGTGAAACAGCTCCACATGTTTTTGATGAGGCAACAACATTGTAACATGGCTTAAAGCTCACAAGAGTCAGTTTTGCAATAGGACATTTTAATCTACTTTACATCTTCTGTACGGCTGTTTAAACCTTTGTAAATATTATCACATACACTTATTATAGTGGGATTTTGGTTATTATTATTTCAGTAGGTTCAATAAAATCCTTCAGATGGAAACATGTTCAAAAGTCTACAGCAATCGACTTTGTGTTTGGGCCTTTTCAAAGTAAAGGTCACTGGAGGAGGTGGACCATAAAGTCTGTGTTACATTGATTTACGTTTTACTGTTAGACTAACATGTAAAGGGAGCAAAGCAAAAGTAAAAACGGTGAAGAATATGACCAGTGACAGGCCACTCAAACGCCCATGTGATGAGAAAATACACTAACAGTCAAAGGTTTTGGTCACGCCCCTCTGCTGTGACACAGGCTTCCCCCTTAACTGCAAAATCTAAAATCTAGCCAAGTTAAGATGACTTGAATTAAGAAAGTTTCATCATGATTTCAGTAAATTTCACTTGACAATTAACAAGATTTTTTGTACTTAAAATACACTTAAAGGTGCACTTTTTGGAAGGGGGTCCGTCACCTGCTTGTTTCTGTGTCTTTGTCATTGCTCTGCC
Organism: Taenioides sp. WSHXM2023; assembly: GCA_029959045.1. Classification (NCBI taxonomy): domain Eukaryota; kingdom Metazoa; phylum Chordata; class Actinopteri; order Gobiiformes; family Gobiidae; genus Taenioides; species Taenioides sp. WSHXM2023. Next base: position 7,345,955 of record CM057091.1, read on the forward strand.
TGGAATGTTCCACAGTATGACATTAAACAACTCTGCTTTACATTTATTAAGTTACAGGTGGTTTTATAGCCAAAAAATACAAAGAAAAACAGGTATTCTCACAGTGAGCGGGGTCGCCTCTCTACAGATCTGACCTGTAACCTGGCCTGGTTTGGTCTGCATAATGATAGAAAGGTTTAATGCCATACTGGGAAACACTCCAGACAAAGCAATAACATCTCCATGGAGACAAACATTCAACGGACCCTCCACCAGAAAAGTTACACAGTGCAGCTTTAGGTGGTGTCCCAACGCTCAGAGGAGGCAAGGGAAGGAAACCACAGAGGAAACATGAGGAGGAAGACAAGAATTCAACTAATCAAACTGTATTTGTCTCACAGTGAGGAGTTTATTGTACAGAGACAGCAGCAAAGTATCAATTTGACATAAAACTAACACAAAAATACGTTCAAACACATTTATCTGAAAATTAAAACACTGGTCTGACTTTGATTTCAAATACATACTGTACATACACTGAGTTAAAAGCATTTTTAATTATCTAAAAGATATATAAAGATTATAGGCTGTTACCAGTGATTTTTGATCTGATATCTATAAATCTGATACCAATACCAGTACAATTTGAAATTTGCATTGAAATTTCTCTACGAAAAGGATTTCATCTTGATGCATTTCCCGCTGTAACAGATTGAAATGTCAGTAAAACTAAAATACTCAAAAACAGATCAAATCAATACCAATATGAATATATCAATACCTTTTCACACTGGTATCATTTTTATTTAGCGCTTTACCTCCTTCAAGGTGCTTTACATCAAGGAACTACCACCCATACACACACATTCATACACTTATTTATCTCTACGGAGACAGCAGGTGACACTACAGGGCCAAGTTACATGTCAGATCTGTGGAGAGGCGAGCCCTCTCAGAGTAAGAAAGCAAATTATTGAGTAGATGCAAGATTAAGACGTTTAATGCCATACCGGAACATTCCAGTCAAAGCAATTACTAGAACATCTCCAGGACAAGCAGGTGGTGGACCCTTCACTAGAAATGTTACACAGTGCACCTTTAAAATATGTGCTTTTATCGTGTGTTCATTTCTGAGATTGTTGTGGAAAGACAGCTAATATTTAAATAGCTGAAAACCCTTTTGTTTGTCCTTTATGTTTTTGTATTATTTTTGTGTATTTTGGTCCTTGTTTCTCTTCATTTGTACCCATTTAAATCAAGAGCTTCTGAGCTAGATCTATGGAGCGGTCACCTGCATGGAGCCAACAGGGTAACCTGGATAACAAGTAAGTCCAAAAAACTCTGTATAATGTTGTTGTACATCCAATTTTATAGTTTTAGTTTTTGGAAAGCTGTGGAAATGGCAAAATATTGAGTTTGCGTTATACTTCTAGGACATTAATGGGCCCTTATTACTCTGTTTTCTGATCTGATCTGTTTTCAGTTTTTCTGTGCATTGTGTCACCATGGTAACTTATGAACATTGCGCCAGCAGAGATACATGTAGAACACCTCCACTGTGATGTTAATGCAAAATCAATATTATGATCACTACTAAAGCTAATGACCGTGCATTATTGATGTAGATGCGCATGGGTAGTTCCAGCAATATTTAATCACTGTTCTGCGTACATGATTATGCTGCGAGCGTCACCATAGCAACAGGTAAACAAATAAACTGCTGTTAGGAGGGACTTCTTCAACTTCTTCAAATGAAACAGAAATAACTGAAGCTTTGAACATCCATAGACAGCCCTGTCCGGTGGAGGGTCCATCACCTGCTTGTCTCCATGGAGGTGTGCCTAGAATGTTCCACAGTATAGCCATAAACTTAAGAATCTCCATGGAGACTTGCAAACGAAGTTACAGGTTAGATTTGTGGAGAGGTGACCCCACTCACAGTGAGAGTTCATGTTTTTTAAGATATTTTAACAGTTGTAGTGGAATAAAAACAAGACAGTTTAATACCATAGTGTGGACAGTTTAAACCAAAGCGTTAACATCTACATGGAGACAAACCCTCTCCAGAAAGGTTACACAGTGCACCTTTAAATTAATTTCATTTTGTGGGACCATGATATAAAAAGATTAAATCTGCGTCACAGATGGTTACACTGAGAGTTACAGCGCTCACTCTAATCTAACACCTACAGGAATAGCCTTTTGCTCTCTGACTATCCTTCAAATCAAATGAGAAAGTCAGTCTCTTTATCCTGACATGGAGTTGTTTTTCTTCTGTTTTTCGACATCTAGTGAAAGGAGATGTGAGTCTGTTACGTGTGGTTTGAGTAGGTGACCCTGTATGTTTTCTTGACATTTTAATTGGGCTCCTCCATACCTCCTGCGGTAAAGGTCTTTCATTAAAAGCATTGCTTCGGCTATATATATATATATATATATATATATATATATATATATATATATATATATATATATATATATATATATATATATATATATACATATATATATATATATAATGAGCCAGTGTTACTGCTTTGAATGTCAGCCATGAGTCACTATATGATATTGACATTTTGTTTCGACCACACCACTGTCGGACATATAGCCTATTGCTTTGTGTGCAGTTGCCTATCTCCATGGAAATATAATTGCTTTATCTAGAATGTTCCACAGTATAGATTAAACCTATCTATCACAACGGAGACAAGCATTACAATCCAGATCTGTGGAGAGTCGTGCCTATTCACAAAAGGAATTATTGTATTTTTGAGCAATAGAAACACGTGTAATGAATAAATGCTAGATAGATATGCTTAATGTTATACTATGGAACATTCCAGGCCAAGCAAGCAGCAACCAGAAAAATTGGGCACTGCCTTTAAAGTGGCTGGGTTTTTTTTTCCTCCATGTATTTGAGCAAAATGCATCTTGCCTCAGAACAGATATATTGTTTCAGCAGCTCTTGAGGTCAAAATATTGTAGAGTTCTGGTGTAAGGAAACACACCAAAATTATTCTGTTTATTTCTTTCCTGGACACGGGCCGTGACCCACACCAACAACAAGAACAAAGCAAAAGCCGTCTCAAATCAGCAGAGCCTCTCCAAACTGACGAGTAAGTGGCGAATGTAAGATGGATGGATGGATGGATGGATGGATGGATGGATGGATGGATGGATGGATGGATGGATGGATGGATGGATGGATGGATAGATAGATAGATAGATAGATGCTAGCCACTGCATTCCAAGCAGGAAGTGAGCATGGGCACACTTCCGGCTCCATTGTCTCCGGATTCAACTTACTTTGTATTGAAAAAAAAGTCACGCCTCTCTCATATTTGGGTCTTAAAATGTTCATATTAATCCACTCTACCTGATCCTGGTGTTTTTATTTCACTATTTTGTCTGTAAATCAATTCTTATTCCTAATATGGAACTCAGCACCAAATTCACCCCTATAACTGCTAGCCTCGTGAGCTTCATTTGACTGTAGCCAAACGCTGTGGGTGAATCCAGCCTGTTGTTTTAGAGGTTTGTGCATACATACTGACGACTATTGCGGGCTCAAACAGGACTGAATAAACCCGCATCATCACCATGGGAACCTGATGGGAACCGGAGATTTGCGGTGATTCCCAGTGAGTGTGCGCATGTGCGGCAGGAGACGACAATAGCAGTGTCTAAAGATAACTTTTAGTGCTTTTACTGACAAGTCATTGTTGTAGCTTCGTGTTTGTAATGATTAGATGTGAGTTGGAAATAGTTGTTATCGGCTAAATATTAATGTCCACCCAAAGTCTGCTTGCCTACCCATAAAAGTCACCGCACGCTACTGATCTCAGGTAAAAGTTATATATTTTGTTCTGAATGTTAAGAGAATTTGAGAGATGTCTTCCTCATTTAAGAGACACGTGATACAAAATCAGCAGCTGTGGTTGAATCGTCTCAAGTTTGGACGAGGGTTTTTCCTGCTCTATGGTCCGGTTCCAGTCTCTTCTGGATTCAAACAAATAGAAGAGACAGACAAGTTAAGAAAGTTGTGAAAAGCACTCATATAAACTCATCATAGTGAATAATTAGGATGCTCTGAATGCATAAGGTAAGTGAAGAATAACTTTGGATCACTGCAAACTGTTTAAAGTGGACTAGTTCTGTTTTTCATGTTTTATAAGACAGGTACTAAACTAAACTCTTAATTTATTCTGCTGTCTAAAAATGTGATTTAAAATAAGACAGCAGCCAAAAACACTCTTTAGATCTGTTTTTATATTTCCCTTTGTGAGAAAATTCCCAGTTTGATACATCCAAAGTGACAGACGGTCAAAGCTCCTGAAAATGCATTTTATAATTGCAAAACTGCATTAGTTCACAGATTACATAAGCTTAGTACATATACTCTGTTTAAATACACAGAAATGCCTATATGCCATTTTACATCAAACATTCAAAACAGATTTAGTAGAAACACAAAAATGCACAAAAAAAATAACAGTTTTAAAGGGCCTATATTACACTATTTTCTGATCTATGTTATAATGTTGTTTCCTCATCACAAACACACCTGGAGTTGTGTTTTGTTTCATTCAAACATGTTTAAAACACACACCCTGCATATTTAAGATCAATCTCAAACAGAAACCACTCTGTTCCACCTTGTGATGTCATGTGGTAATACAGGAAGTGCTCCACTGTGTTTTTAAACTCCATACACCTTCACTAGAATCATTTGGATTATTTCAGCTCTTGAATTGCTAATATCTGTTGGACAAAAGGTAAAAGGTAGCTGTTAACTTGAAAACTACCACATCATGACATCACAAGGTTGAACACAGCATTTTGAGCTTGGAAATGTACACAGACTAATAATAAAGGATTGCTCAAACATGTGAATGAAACAAAACATAACTCCAGGTGTTCTTGATGAGGAAACAGTATTCTGATATGTCTTAAAGCTCACAGGAGTTAGTTTTGTGTAATATAGGACCTTTAAAGAAAGTTTTAGCAGTTTTACAGTTGTTGCTGCTCATTTTTTTAAACTTGGTTTAGTTTGATCATTTGATTCAAACCTGTATCTGAGGTACAGGCACTCACATCATTTGGAACATTTCTCATGAGTTCACACAGTTCTCAGGCTCTTTGTCAGAACACTTGGCACAGCGCTCATTCAGAAACACATGAGCAGTGAATTCAGCTTTTCAACACTATTTTGGTCCAAATTCTTTCACTTTCAATATAGAAACTCAAACATAACAGCAAATCATGACAACAAAGGATTTCACACAACAGGGAAAAGGCTTTCAGCAGTGAGTACAGATACTGAATACACATATGAACTACATACAGATTTTCACATACTTACAGCTCGCGTTTGATTTTCAAGAACACATTACATATTACAGTACAAAAGTAGTATTGGTGTTTTCTTTCTTTTTTTGATGTATTGGTATTTTCTATTCCAACATCTTTCAATTTTCTTCCACGTAAATATTTTGGATCAAATACTGCAAAATCTACTACTACATTTGGTAATGTACTTTTATATTTTGTTTCTTTATGATTTTGTTTGTGTGAGCTGTTTTGCAAGTGCAAATTGTGAATATATAAATATACATATATATATATATATATAAAGTCCCAAAATGATTGGAAAAAAACTGTAAACAACATTGCTCTGCTTTTAGCATACATATTACATTCGGACAAAAAAAAAAAAAAAACAGCAAATAAAGAAGCAACAGAATGTTTTCGTAGTCTAACTGAGAATATGACGAGCAATTTCAGTGTGAGATAGTTTTTCAGTGAGAGACATTTTAAAGTGCGCAGAGGTCCAAAAACACACAAAGACCACTGCTTTTTCTTTACTTATAGTACAACACAAATGTTTTCACTGTTTTTTTTACTTTTTACCTTCACCAACTTAAAGGCGCACTGTGAAACTTTTCTGGCAGAAGCTTGATGATGTTATCGTTTTACCTGGGATGTTCCACAATATGGCATTAAGCAAATATACCTTGCATTTATTCAGTTATAGGGGTTTTTATTTTTGTGTAGGCCCTTTATAAATGTTGCTGATGCTAATGTTGCTATAGTGACTGCGCGGCTACAGGCAGAGCTGCAGAAGACCGAGCAAGTAGCACAAAAAGCATTGATCGAAAAAGACACACACATACAACAGCACAAAGAAATTATCGATATAGTTAAGGTACAGTTGAGAGAGGACAAAAGGAGGAGTCAAGATGAGGTCTCCAAACTCCAGAAGGACAAACAGGAGAGCGAGCAGCATGAAAGGATTAGAGTTAGAACTACTCCTGACAAAGACAAACCTGGAGAAACAAGAACAAGAGATGAGGGAAACTTTGGACCAGGCTGAGAAGGTTCAGGTGGAGCGTAAAGAGGAGAGGGAGAGGAACTGGGGGATGTGTAAAAGCTCACTCGAATTAGTTTTGTGTAATATAGGACCTTTTAAATCAACCACTAAATCAATCAAACTTTATTTATAAAGCGCTTTTCATACAAAAAAATGTAACACAAAGTTACAGTGATTAAAAACAATTCCACATTTCCTCCCACCAATGAATCCAACAACACAAGATAGTATACACTTTGGCCCAGTCCAAAGCCAAAATAAATATGAAAGATGGTTGTATCGATTGTGCAGAAATAGTGTGAATCTTTGGCTGAATAAACTTCTTAATTACGGCAAACCTGGATTTATATATTTATCTTTGATCATAATGTATTTAAAGAAACGTCGCATAACTTTCTGGAGGTGGCACTAGTTTGAAACGTTTCTATCTTCATGGAGACCAAATCAGACAAAGTCACAGGTCAGATCTGTGGACAGGCAACCCCACTCACAGCCAGAATCCTGTTTTTCTAGGTATTTTTGAGCTATAAAACCACCTGTAATTTTATATATGCAAGATAGAGTTGTTTAATGTCATACTGTGGAACATTCCAGGCAGGGCAGTGACATATCCATAAAAACAAGCAGGTGATGGACCCCAAACCAAAAAAGTTACACACTTTAACACTAACACAAGCTAGTCACTAATGCAAACCGCTAAAGGTGACCAGTGCTTCCTCACACACAGTCCTCCTGACAGTGCCTCCCGTTGGCCACACTGAGGCTGGCCACAGAGTGACCGGTGGTGCGGACTGAGGTGACCCGTGTGTTAAAATGGAGGGGGCTCTGGGGGGACTTCTGCCCGATGAGTCGACATAAACAACAGAGCTGCTGATTAAACTGCTTCTGGAAACTGTCACTGAGTAGGTACAGGGCGAAGGGGTTCAGACAGGAGTTTGTGAAGGCCAAGACCCGAGCCACCACACTGCACACGAAATGGGCCAGAGAAGTGTCCACCTGAAGAGAGGGGGAGAGGAGGGCAGGTGTAGGGTTATCAAAATTATTGAAAATCAGATACTAATCGATGCTAAAACTAATATCGAAGCTAGATACTCACTTGAGTACATATCGATACTAAAAAATGTCACATTAATTGGACAAAATTTGAGCTTTCCTGAACATTTTTGGTATGCATTTGAGCTTATTTTTGTATGAAAATTACATTCTATTACTAAGAATGTAGTATTTTTTATCTTAAGTGTGGTATCGTAATCTGTATTGAGTATTGACGGAATCGAGTTTGAAATTTCTGTATCATGACAACACTAGTGGAGTAGGCACAACGTTACTTCAGCATTACATGTGGTCATACCAGCTTGTCAAAGCCTGATCTCGTCCGATCTCAGAAAATAAGCAGAACCAGGCCTGGTCAGTACTTGGATGGGAGACCGTTGGGAATACCAGGTGCCACAGTGGGGTTTGCATGAGTGATGGTGGTGGTCAGAGGGGCAGATGGCACAGATTGTCATCCTTGTGTCTGCCCCAGAGCAGCTGTGGTTACAAGAGTAGCTCACCACCACAAGTGCGGAGTGAAATCCAGTGATTAATTACTCAAGTGCAAAATGCAAGAAATTATGGAAGTAAGAGTAACTTTCTTGACTGTCAGGATGTAACATCTGATTTATAATTTAAAATTAATGGAAGTACCAGGAATTGAGTAATGCACTAAATCCAGTATTTTCAAAGGATAAAATACAAAAATGAGAAAAACTAATATCACAACTGAAGATGCGGTGCAAGAAAAACAAATGTGCAAATCATTTAATGTTCTCAACAGAATGATTTGTGAGGACAAAACGATCTTATAGCCACAGTCTTGAGTCCTTACACAAGACCTGTACTGAACCCAATCCAGTACACACAAATGGAAAACAAAAGTTAAATAGTTTGATAGTTAGAAACAGTCTGAATTTTGGAGACATGTCCAAATTACAAAAACTTCTATAGTTCCCTTTAGTTCTTTTTTTTATGTAGTCATTTTCTCAGTAATTGGCTGTTATAATGATTGGATCCATTTACATGTAATTTTGGCTACATAACTGTGGACAACCTCAGTAGGCGTTGCTATTAGTTACTCAGTTAAGGTTTTTAAAGGTTTCATTGTATTGTCAATTTACTACAGAGATTATATTCTATGAAAAAACTTTGCTTTTGTCCCCCAGTGTGAACCTATTTCACAATCGGCTGATTCATAATTTAGTCATTTTTTTCACTTGAGTTTCATTCAGACCCCTGTCCGAGCATCAGGTGAACGGCATTCTGGGTAATTGCCACTTAATTAAAGGGGAATTATCCACATGGTGTAGCACAGGTGCGTGCTTTTGTTCTGTGGAAGAATTCAAGGGGGCTCAAGTCTCATTCTTTAGTTTTCAAATTGTCAAAAGCACAGCTGCTGGTTGTTTAGTAACCATTTTGGGGACACCTGTTTTATTCTGCCATTGTGCCCTTGAGCAAGTCAACTCACCCAAGTGTGTTTTTGGCCCTATTACAGGAATCTACTGTTTGATTTTGCCCATGAGAAATATATAATCATTTATGTTTTGGGCTAAAGTAAGTATCTGACTGTCTCTCTGTAATAAATTGCTTATTGTTAATGAGAGCAGGTTTATGTTGTTATTCTGTTATAGCCACAAGGTCCTCTTCAATTTAGGTCACATAATCGGCATCAGAACAAAATATTAGAGCTAAATATCAGGGAATTCACTGAAAACAATATTACAACACACATTGGCCGACATAGTTTTAATATTCTGAGTGTCTGTATTATGTCTGTACTTTTTCAGTCAGAAAGATCTTGCAAGTTCCGTAAGTAAATTTTTACCTTCATTTTTACCATAAAAATATGAATGGAAAATATATAAAATGCATAACAGTGGAACATATAGCTGTTTTTACACTATAATATAAGGCAACATATTAAGAAAATACATTTTCAAAGTATTCTTCCCATCATCAGTGTGTAGTACCTGTGAGTAGTGGTAGGAGCGGTACAGGTAGATGACGTGACTGGGCAGCCAGCACACAGCGAACAGAGCCACAAACACCAGCACAGTTTTAGCCAAACGCTTCCTCGATTCAATCTGCAACACCAGAATGGACTTAAGACATGCAAAACTAGATATTTGAACAACTATAAATACTAGAATGGGTCCTGAAAAATCACATCAATATAACCAAAATTTGCCCTTTCCAAAAGTTGTGGTCCTCCAGGCCAGACGTTCAAACATGTATTAAATGTAAATTAAATGTAGATTAATTTCTTGATTGTTCCCATCAAAAATTTTGTGAATTGGACTAATTCCATGCTTCACAAATGGTAAATGGTAAGAAAACCTTTAACTAAGTAGCATAAAATAATATAATAAATAATAAAATGTCATCTTTCCATGTTAATAATTTTCAGTAAAACATTTATATCATCACTTACAGCACCAATGCCATAAAATCATTTAAATCTCACTGTGAGTTTTTTTTTTTTTTTTAAAGATCATTATTTGTCCCACTGTGTGATCTGAATAGACTATAACATTGTCATCTACAGGCCCACACTGAGCTATAGAAATCTGTCAGAGAGAAGACTGTAATGCAGTGGTGAATCAGAGGAACATAATGCTCTATGTCGAGTGGGATCAAAGGTCATCGAGAGGTCTCATACAAGGATGACACACCAACCAGGAACAACAAGGTGAATGGAGATTAAAGAGACTCTGTGGTACATTTCAATTACATGAAGAGGAGTACTTGACCATCGCGTCTTATGAGGTGCTTTCTATCTATGTCCCTGCACATGGATATAAAGAGAGCCATCCTCCTATTTTCCTAAAATGCTTGACAAAGATGATTCTCACTTCAAACTGAATCTGGCTGGACTCTTTGTGAAGCTGAGGCTCTGAAGTTTTGGCCTCTGCTTCGTCTAACTTGTCACTGTACTCTGATTTGAATTGGGAACAAGCTTTGCACAGAGGAAAGTCAGATTTCAAATTCCGCCAACATTTTTTAAGAATAAGTCTATTCTTTGGGCTAAGAATAGTCCCTGGGGATGATCTGAGAGACAGCAGATGGAGCATTTGTTGGGTTTTGACAATTCCCATGTCAAAGCTGAAGTAGATCTCACTAAACATGAGATTTAGGGACTTGTAATGAGGCAAACAAGTTCAGGCAAAATTTATTTTAAAAAATAACATATTTTGCAGGTTTGGAGCACAAATTGGTCCTGATTTTTTCAGAATGGTTGATTTGAAAATAAGTGGGGTTTTTTTTTGGTTTTTTTTAAGTACAAGGGCCCCCATCAGGCCCCTCGGAACATGGACAGGTTTAAGCATTTAAGTGCCAACTAGGAAAATCTGCAATTTTCTGGTCAAAAACACCCAAATCTAAGTTTGTGCTGCCTTCAGTGGCCTCTGCAATTTCCAGTAGTTGGTGACATCACACATGACTGCCCTGATTACAGCCAGGCGTTTCTGATCACAAACATCTGGCTGCATGGGCAGGGTTTGAAGGGTCTCAATACCTGTTTGACCAATCACACCATGATTGGTCAAACAGGACTAATCACAGTGTGATTGATTTCACACTGCTACAAACCTGTCTTCTTGCGTGCACATTGTTCTCCACTGGTAGATTTAACGCACTCTTCATCAGGCTGCGGGCGATGTAGGTGTAGTACACAGAAATCACCAGCAGGGGGATGACATAGAAGATGAGAAAAGAGGCCATGGAGTGAATCTTTGGGTGCAGTTCCCCGGCGTGAGGGTAGGGGGCGCAGGTGACGAAGCTTTCATTGGTGTAGGGGATGTTAAAGGTGTGGAGGTCGGAGAACACAGCTTCAGGAATGGCAAGGACCAGTGAGAAGAGCCAGATAAGCGCCGCCCGCAGGATAATACTGGAAGTGCTGCTCGAGGTCTGGATGTCCAATGGTTTTACAATGGCTCTATACCTGAGAAAAACATACCACAAAATCACCTGAAATTTGGGTTCTCAAAAGTATCTAAAATCAGAAACTTGTGTCCATACCGGCTTGTCAAAGCCTGATCCCGTCAGATCTCAGAAGCTAAGCAAGGCCGGACCTGGTTAGTACTTGGACCCATCCAAGTACTAACCAGGTTTGGCCTGGTCCACAGGGAAAATCAGGTGCCACAGTGGGGCACCAGTGGCAAAAACTGTTGTTGTGTCCTTAGGCAAGGCACTTCACCCACACTGCCTAGTATGAAAGTGGTGTGTGCGTGAGTGATGGTGGTGGTCAGAGGGGCTGATGGTGCAGATTGGCAGCCTCGCTTCCATCAGTCTGCCCCAGGGCAGCTGTGGCTACAATAGTAGCTTATCACCACCGAGTGTGGAGTGAATGAATAATGATCTGTAAAGCGTCTTTGAGTGTTCAGAAAAGCGCTATATAAAACCGATGCATCATTATTATTATTATTACTAATCGATACCACAACTAGTATTGATACTCATTTGAACAAGTATTAATACTAAAAACAGTCACATAGTTGAGTTTTATGAGAACTAGTGTAACTGTGTAAAAAGAGATTCTAAAATGATCATTTGAGTATCAAAATTTGTATCGAGTATGAAGTCTATTCTTTAGTATTGAAATCAAGTTTGAAATTTGAAAATACTAACTACAATATCATCTTTTATCTTTAATACCTTGGATTTATATTGTGCTGCCAAACTGTGCCAACTAACCCAGGGAAGTGTCTTGTCCAAGGATACAAGACGACAGAATCTTATTGTTAACTTAGACTTAGACTTAGACAAACTTTATTGATCCACAAGGGAAATTATTTGGATACAGTAGCTCACTCATCACAATATAATATAATAACAAAGAGTAACAAAAATAGATGGTATAGCAAAAAGAGCAAGAGACAGGTGTCAAATGAGACATAATTATAAAATTAAATGTATATGTACAAGTCAAAATAAAATAGAAAAATAAGTAATAAACTACAAACAAACTATGAAATCACAGCTATATACAAGAGACAAGAACAGCAGTGCAAATACTATGCTGATTGACAGGGCATAAGGTTATCCGTTACTTGAGATTAAGTTGAGCTTAAGTGAGATTAAGTGTTCAGTTGTAGGGAGTATTATCTGTTACATAAGGGTGAGTTGTTGCACAACTGTATGGCGTATGGTATGAATGTGCTCCTCTGTCCCTCTTTAGTCTGGTGCAGTGGGTGAGTTGTTGTACAGTTGTAGGGAGTATTATCTCCTCTGTCCCTCTATAGTCTGGTGCAGTGGGTGAGTTGTTGTACAGTTGTAGGGAGTATTATCTCCTCTGTCCCTCTATAGTCTGGTGCAGTGAGTGAGCAGGAGTGTCCATGATGGAGAGCAGTTTGTCCAGTGTCCTCCTGTCCCTCACTGTGACAAATGTCTCCAGCTCACAGCCGATCATGTAATCATCTTTATGGATCAGTTTGTCAATCTGCCCAATGTCCTTTTTACTGGTGCTGCTCCCCCCAGCAGACCACAGCGAAGTACAAGGCGCTGGCCACCAGAAACTGGTAGAAGATTTCCAATAACTCGCTGCACACATTGAAAGACCTGAGCTTTCTCAGAAAGTAGAGTCTGCTCATGCTCTTCTTGTAGACAGCATTACAGTTGTCCCTCCAGTCCAGCCTATTGTTCACATGGACGCCAAGGTACTTGTAGCAGTCCACTATTTCCATGTCATGGCCCTGGATGGTAATGGGCTCCACTGGTGTCCTCTTTCTCCTGAAGTCAATCACCAGTTACTTGGTCTTGTCAACGTTCAGGAGCAGATGGTTTGTCTGGGACCACTCCACAAAGTTTGCAATCAGTGTCCTGTACTCCAGCTCCTGTCCATCTCTGATACACCCGACCACTGCAGAGTCATCAGAGAACTTCTGCAGATGGCAGGACCTGGAGCTGTACTGGAAATCAGAGGTGTACAGAGTGAACAGGAACGGAGACAGGACTGTACCCTGGGGGGCTCCTACATTACTGACCACAGTGCACGTACTGAGGCTTGCCTGACAGGTAGTCAGTAATCCAGGAGACATTGGAGGAGCTGACACCCATCCTGAGCAGCTTCTCACTCATCAGAAAGGGCTGGACTGTGTTAAAGGCATTGGAGTAATCGAAGAACAATATCCTCACAGAGCCCTTAACACTATCCAGGTAAGAGTGAGCCCACTGCAGAAGATAGATTACAGCATCATCCACACTAATGTGGGCCTGATAGGCAAACTGTAGAGGATCCAGGGATGGTGCCACCAGGGGTCTGAACTGAGCCAGAACAAGTCTCTCAAACACTTTCATGATATGAGATGTCAAAGCAACTGGTCGGAAGTCATTAAGTCTCGATGGAATAGGCTTCTTGGGCACTGGCACAATGCAGGAGGTCTTCCATAGCACCAGTATCCTCTCAAGCTTCAGGCTCAGTGTGAAGAGAAAGTGCAGGATCCCAGTGAGCTGTGCAGCACATGTCCTCAGCATGTGGGGGTTGACTTGGTCCGGTCCAGGAGACTTGTTATGGTGAACTTTCTCCAACTGCCTTTTCACCTGCGCAGGGGAGAAAGACATTGAGTTGGGTTCCTCCGTGGGGGTGGTAGTAGGTGTGGGGAGCAGAGGTGATGGGCTGATGAATGGTCGTCTGAGTGGTCTGTCGTGAGGTGTGGATTGGTAGAGATGGGGGTGCCAGGGGATGAGAAACAATTAAAATGCAAATTGAGCAGGTTTGATCTGTCTGGGCTATTGTACTGCAGCTTTGATCGAGTGCTGAAGCCAGTGATGGCCTTCATCCCTTGCCACACTTCCCTGATGTTATTTTGCTGGAGTTTTGCCTCAAGCCTCTTCCCGTACGCTACTTGCCCTAGCCTGAGCTGGATCTTCAACTGCTGTTGCACCCTCTTCACCTTGTCCTTGTCATCAGAGTTGAAGGCCTGCTTCTTCTTATTAAGTAGATCCTTCAGCTGGCTGGTGATCCAGGGCTTGTTGTTGGGGTAACAGCGGACAGTGCATGTGGGGACGGCTGTATCCTCACAGAAGTTGATGCAATCTGTTATACAGTCCGTCGTGCTGTCGATTCTGTTATACAGTCCGTCATGCTGTCGATAATTCATACATAATAAGTATTTTCAATTCTCTTGAATGGACTTGAATAGTGTGTTAAAATACAAAAATGTTGTACTCAATTTCAGTACCTAGGAATAGACTCAAAACTGATTCCGATACCACAATGATAATAAAAAACACTTTTTTTAGTCATCCAGGTAGGTTCCATAGTGGTCCATGGGCGTAAATTAGTCTATGTACTCTTATACTTCTGATACAGCTCAAGATCATTCTAAAGCTATTCAGAAAAGGTTCATCTCTGTTCATTCATTTCTTTTTTTAGTATTGACACCTGCTTAAATGTATCTAGTTTCAATAACCAGGAGTAGACACTTTAAAATTCACACCAAATTCTATCAATCAATAGAAAATCAAAAATGTATTCAAATAAAGTCATGTACCCGTGCAGCAAATTTTAACACGAAAACAAGAAAAGATAGTTATTAGTCATTATAATATTTTAGTATGATCCATTTTTCTATAATTTTGTGATTATAGATGAAAACTGAATTCAAGATACATGTTGACTGACATTTGCTGAAAGTTTTTTTTGTTTTTGTTTTTTCCAGTTAACTTTTTCTATCATCAAAATATTGGAGCGTAATGGTAACATGTTGTGGTGTTATTACTGGATCAGAGTGGGTCAGGTGTTTGAGAAAAGATCAACAGGCATGCCTCAGAGGGCGTCCATGTTTGTGTTCTGTTTGCATGGTCTAAACAGGGACTGGAGTTTATTAAATCTGTACTGTGTAGCTTTTACAGTTCAGTTCAGTTCAGTTCTCAAAAAGAAAACACTCTGTTCCACCTTGTGATGTCATGTGGTAATACAGGAAGTGCTCCACTGTGTTTTTAAACTCCAGACACTTTCACTAGAATCATATGGATAATTTCAGACCTGGAAATGCCAATCTCTACTTAACAAAGGCAAAACATCAAGACATCACAAGGTGGAACAGATCATTTTGAGCTTTGGAGATGTAGACAGACTAATAATGCAAGATTACTCAAATATCTGTGAATGAGAGAAAAAACAAACAAAAAAAAAAAAAAAAACACAACTCCAGGTTTTGGAGGAGGTAACAACATTATAACATGGCTTAAAGCTTACAAGAGTAAATTTTACGTAATATTGGAACTTTAATAAACCTTTCTTGCACTTTTTCTATTGCCACATGACATCACAAGGTGGGACAGAATGTTTTCTACTAAATATGCAGGGTTTGTGTGTTAAACATATGTGAATAAAACAAAACACAACTCCAGGTATGTTTGTGATGAGGAAACAAAATTAGAACATAGCTCAGAAAAGAAATTTTACCAGTCAACTACTTGAATAATTGTTAATTGCAGCATCTCCAGATACTATAAGGAATATAGAATCTTTATAGTATACGGAAAAGCTTTCATATTTCACTGTAACATAGTGTCTCTTTATCATCAGACACTGTCCCTGTATAAGATTACTTCAAAAACAGCATGTCCTGCCCCAGTGCATTCTGGGATGGTTCAAAGATCCATCTATTTTGGCACCTCATTGTCCATAATTGAACACAATAGAAAAAGATGGTAAAATGGGCAGAGCCTTTCTTCGATTTTCATGTCTCTCCTATTCATTTTAAATAGCCTCTATCCGTTTGAACCGTCTTTTATTGCGTTGAAAAACTGGAAAAAACGTGTCCTTACTGTGAGTGGGCTTGCATTTCCGCAAACCTCACTCTTTTTAAACTGAAGGAGGGCCTGCACTTGCTCGTTTCCATGGAGATGTGGTGCTTTTGGCTGTAATATTCCACAGTATGGCATAAAACATATGTATCTCTATGAAGAATGTTCCAAAGTCTGGTTTTAACTTTCTTTTTCCATGGAATCATGCAGGTAACGTGCACATTATGCAGTATTTTAAATTTATTAGATTTTCACTTCACTGGACCTTGAAAGGTGTTTTTCTGTTATATTTAATCCTAATTTCACCCTCTATTCATCCTAATATCTGTATTAATGTCTTAAATGATAAACAGAATTGGTGTGAAAGCCTGTTGAGTGGGAGATCCATACACCTGAAGACATAAAGGTCATTTTCATTTTCAAAAACCACAAATAAAATTCTACTGAAAAAGCAAAGTTCAAACAGCTTCTTTAGTTCCTCTTCTCCTCAAATACAATATCTCATCTTTCACCAGTTACTGCAGTGCACAGTTTATAATGGCCCATTGAAATTGTGATCAAAGACTTTAGCTTTAAAGTAAACAACAACACTAAACATAGATACTAACAGAGATAAAACATAGATCTCTAGTGTAGTCACGACTTAATAATGCAAATGGCCCACTGGATTCCTGTTCAAAGCTGCAGGACCAAATCAGTTCCTGACCTTGTCTCTTCATAGCAACATTTCATTAATCCAAGCAGCCAGAACATTTTTATCTGAGGTGTTTAACTGATCAGATTTGAACAGTCAACAGTTTTGAACATTAGACTCAAAAACTCACAAGTGACAGAGCTGTGAAAACTGAACACCCGAAGAAGCGACATGGGGCCACCCTCCTGTGGACCCACCACCTGCAGGAGGAGGGACAGGTGCAGCGAGATCTGTAAGGGGCAGGTGCAGCAAGATCTGTAAGGGACAGGTGCAGCGAGATCTGTAAGGGGCAGGCGTAGCGAGATCTGTAAGGGACAGGTGCAGCGAGATCTGTAAGGGGCAGGTGCAGCGAGATCTGTAAGGGACAGGTGCAGCGAGATCTGTAAGGGACAGGTGCAGCGAGATCTGTAAGGGGCAGGTGCAGTACAATCATTGAGGGGCAGGTGCAGAGAGATCAGTGAGGGGCTGGTTCTGTTGACATGTGACCTCTTCTGGTCAAGTGGAGATTTGCTGAAGCACTTTGGACTCAATAAACACCAACACAAAACTGTCAGAGATGTTTACAAAAAGCACATTTGAGCGTGGGTCATTTTCCCTCTCATTATTTCAGTGGAAAGCGGCTGCTCTCTGCACGGATCTGTAGCCAGTTCAGATAAGGGCTTTAATAATAAACCAGAGCAGCTCAATGCAGTGCTTGTTTCAGGGCAAAGAATGACACTTAAAATGAAAGGGATGGCATGTTTGCAAAAGGCCTTATAAAAAATACACCACATTTCATTACATTTTAGATGAAGTGCATAGTGAAACTATAGCAACTGGAAGTAAAGACAGATATAATCAAATACATGTGACCATGATTGCAAAAGATTACAAAATAATTACAATTTCACACAAAAGATTGAGACAGTCCAGTCCAATTCTCTTCATGTTACAAGTTATATGGTTTGAGTCACATCCAAAAGTGAATCACAGGTGCAAGATTTTTTTCTTTGTCCTTGAACGACCAGTCTGATAGGTTCGGGTTGCACACATGAATGTGCACATGACAAGCCAACTACAAACAGATACATTTCAGCCGCATTTCGCTCGCTTCCTTCATTATGACCGTAGTTGTAGTGCACATCTCCGCAGAGCGTTATACCACAGAGCTCTGTCACTCACACAAAATTACTTAAATAGGCAAATGATTAAAAAGCAAAACATAAAGTGATAATAATTTATACTTATTTTGTCGATCATTATTTTGGGATGACCCGTTTTATAGTGGCCTATAGGTCCTACAAACCATAAAAAAAATCTGCAGCTACATGCAGGCTGTATTTATCAAACTGAAAAAATCTCTCTTCGTGTGATTTTAGAGGTTTACACACGATAGTTTAATTTTATTTATGAGGTTATTTCTCATATATTGTAATGTTCAATGTTTCACTGACCACAGCAGGACCCTCACACTGACACATGATACAAAGTTCATGAATAACAAGATTTTTGTCTTTGTCATTTTAAGTGAGCCAAAAAATCAGTTATATTAAAAGTAATTAACAGAAATAACTGCAGTAATTTGATGAATAATCTATGTAACTTGCGATGATCTCAGGTGTGATACTGGTGTGGCCACAGTGTGCATGTCGGATGTTGCTCACGGGGGTCCAAGGAATGCTCAGGGAGTTAGTGTGTTTGCTCAGACACATGGAGAATTACGGGGAACATTGGTGATGCCCCTTCCCATCACAGCAGGGACAGGGCGCTTAGCAAACCTATCAATCAAATCTATTGCTAACTCTAGCGGGAGTGACCCTGGGGAACAAGGCACCTCATTTGTCCACTATTTATGTTCATATCTTGATTTACAGAAATAACAAATCCAGGATCACAAGCCTGTGTCACCTATGCTCCAATTCTTCATAAATATACAAAAACTGCACACAAAAACGTGACAAACCTGATGTGATGTGCAGTAGTTTCATTAGCAGGATGCACGCTGATTGTGTGATAGCGACTTGAAGGGGGAGTGACTTAACACGGAGAGCAAAAGAAGAGGAGATAATAAAATGTAACATGGTGATCTAAACATGTTGTGTGTTTGTAGTTATGAGGTATTGTAAGAGTATCTTTTACACACAGCTGTTTCTCTGGTCAGTTTGTGTATTTACTAAGAAAACAACAGGATTTATTTGTTACCGTAGAGATTATGACTCTTTCAATATTGTTAATCAATAATCCATTTAGCTGTGGCTCATTGCGTTAGGTCCTGATGCTCCCACTTTCGTTTTGAGATTGGAGGAGATGTGAGTCATAGAGAGAGGAGGCACGCTTCACTCTTGTACAACTAATCCACAGATAAACAATGATTTTCACAGAGACCAGAGTAAAGAACATGGAGTTTTGATGGACACGACGCAATCCACCACTGCTGCGTTACTGTGTGTTGGAAATGTTGGAAAATGTGTTTTTTATCATTTGAAGAAGGGGTATTTTACTTCTATGGGGTAATGCTGGGCTTCAGATGACGTCACAACATTCTACTGGCAGATTTTTGTTGTAATACGGTGAGTTCATGAGTCAGATCACTCATGGAAATAAAAAGATTCAACATTTGTGCATTTACCTGTTGGATATTTAATGGCTAAGTACAATGCTGGGTTTCAGATGACATCACAATATTCTATAATACTAATAATATTTAATACAGATGGGAGGCAGCTAATGAAACTATTGCACATCGTATCAGGTTTGTTTATTTGTTTATTTAAGGATGCCCATTAGTCTCTGCAAATGCACAGACTCATCTTCCCGTTGAGAAGTTGTGTGCAGTTTTGTATCATGTTTTTCTATATTTATGGAGAATCGTTCTGTAGGAGCAGGGGAGACGTACAGAATCGCGTTGTACAGAATCTTTCAGCAATCTTACAGTTCAAATAGGTCCTGGAAGAGATCACTAAATAATTGAAAGATGCATGGTTGAAATCTAATCTAATCCTCAGGCATGTTTTTTGAGGAGGGAACAACGTGGTGAAAGCAAATGGTAGAAAGCAAAGCAAAAAAAAAAAAATTAAAAAGGAATAAACAACAATTAAATAAAACAATAAAAGCTTTTTTTTTTTACATAAAAAGTTGCGTTGTGGGGCTTTAAACAGTTGAATAAATAACAAACAAAAACTGTCCACACCTCCATCATATACACCCTCCCACACAATCCGCTCATTTCACTTTCATTTCATCTTAAGCGTCTATAGGGTTCTGCACACGTCACTAGTCCAGTACTGACCACTCTGAAGAAGGATTTGCTCATATGGCACTTGTCACAATGGCCCCCAGCAAACATAACTATTTGACTCATCCTTCATTGCAGCTTTGGCAGATCTGGAGCCAGATTTGGTCAGGGTCAGGGATTTTAAGATAAGACAAAATCCCAAAGGAAATTCTTGTGCCAGAGAAATCATTAAAAGACAAATAAGATTATCAAGGAATTCTCAGACAGCTTAGAGCGCTCCCTCTGCAACCCAGATCTGAATAAACAGGAACGAAAGGACAGACGCAAATGTCAGTTTGTATGAGGATGTTATGATGTTTAATATTCACACTTTGCAGCTGATGTCATCAACTTTCCCTGGTGGTGTGATGCTAACTGTAGACCCTGCTCTGTCTGAAGCTCTGTTACTCAAATTAGACTTTTATCTGATCTTTATTTTAACACATTATGGCCATAAAGAACTGAGTTAGTTGGAGCTACAACAGGTGAGTTGATTTGTGCTGTTAAATAACCTCACATTTTCACACCTAAACAGGACCACGAACGCTCGTATTAATCACAGTCTCCTGAAAATGTGTTGTTTAAATCCATTTTGTATTTTTTTTCTTGAGTTTTTAGATAATCGTAAAAAATTTTGGCAGTGGCTGTGCTAATGAGTGCATTGTGTCACCATGGTAACTGCCCAACACTCCTCCCTACACATCCATGCGAAGCACCCCCAGCCTGATGTCACTGCAAACTATCAATTGTGCATATTTTGGGTTGACAGTGTTTGAAGGAAAACATCTCATGGCAAAAACACATGGAGAAAAATGCGCACATCACAGAATGCCCTGGTCGTCAGCTATAACCTTTAGTTTAGTGTATAAGACAATATTCATTTAAAATGGGCCTGTTTTTGGTCAAGGTTGAATCTCAAAACAATTTAAAAAGTAATGACTGACAGATTGCTGCAGCATACAAAGAGTTGAGAGCACCAGAGCATCACCAAAGAAAACTGAGTCCATTTTTCAAATCAAGAGCCTGAGCACAAACATGAGGCAGGCTGTTCCAGGGCATCCAGAACATCCCACAGCCCACAAACTCTCCGGTGTAAGAACATTAATTGACAGAACCGACATTATAACAGATGAACAAGAGAAGCAAGGGGAGGACAGACACATTCACAACGCTCTGAAGCAATGCCAATCCCAAAATGGGCAATAAACAAAGGAAAACAACACGTCAGAGAGAAAGAACAACAGAACCAGAAAAACAAAAATAAAACTGAAAAAAGAGCACAGGCATGGTAACATCAGGGGCAATGAGAAAACGTAATATCAACACACTGTACAGAAAACTCAGGCAATTACTCGTCCACCCAAGATATAAAATAGAACCGGAGCATAGATGTAATGTCATATATGAAATACCCGGCATGTCCTGAAATAAAACATACATCGGGGAAACAGGGAGGGCGTTAAGTACATGAAAAAAGGAACATAGGACAGAATGTGAGAAGGAAACAGCGAAGGTGTGCACACGAGCAACAAAACACAAAACAGAACAGGAACAACTCAAATCGACCATCTCTGACCACTGTAAAAGAGAGAACCACATTATGGACTGGGACGGCGCAAACATCACTGGGACAGCACCAAAATCTGTATAAATCAGCTGATCGGACACGTCACAGCAACATGACCACTCTGAGTAAGACCGCTAGTGAGCTGTTGAAACTGCCAGGCATAAAAACAAACTCTTGGTCTAAAAAAAGAACCAAATAACATAAATAATCGGAAGACCAAATGAACCTCATTGAAGTACATCATGTTTTCAAGTATGTTTTTCAAGTATGCCCATAGAGCCACTTCACTGTTGTCATTCATTTTCAAAGCCTTTCATATTGTTCTGGAGATGTTTGAGCTTCAACCTTCAGCTTATAGAATTAATTGATGTCAGAATTTCAAATGACAGACGGGGCAATATTTTTCCACAGAGGTTACACTGCAATTGAAAACCAAAAATCCACAAAAAAGATCATTACCTGATCTTTTTGCGATATGGTCCAAAATTGGCTGTATTCAAATCAATCCTTATAATGTTCTCCTTAAACATACCTGGAGTTGTGTTTTGTTTCATTCACACGTGTTTTTAGTAATCCTTTATTACTGGGCCGTCTACATCTCCATTGCTGAAAATGTTCTGTTCCACCTTGTGATGTCATGTAGTGGTACTTTTTAGGTTAACAGCTACTTTTTAACTTTTTGTTCAGTAGAGATTTGCAATTCCAGGGCTGAAATGATCCCAGTGATTCTAGTGAAGGTGTATGGAGACAAGTCGGTAGCAGACCCTCCATCAGAAAAGTTACATAGTTCTCCTTTAAACTGTATTGTGTTTTTCTGTCTTTATCAAACGCTCAAAGCTCTCTAAGCACAGAAACACTCATAACCCAGTAAACATAGATTGTAAACAGGAGGGTGAAGTGTCTTGCCAAAAGACATATCGGCATTTGGAGTTCACACCAACCTTCAGATCAATACTGGCTCTGTGACCGAATTTTTGGTGGGTAGCCAAAAATTTAATCCAAGAGTAACGTTAGTTCACAGTATTACTCTAGTAGAAGTACAAAGTAGTGATCCAAGTATTTCAAGTAAGAGTAAAAACGTATTTTAGAAAGCTAATAGTCGTGTGAGTAACTGTCAAGCGGTAACAACTGATTTATAATGTGAAGTGAATGGAATTTGAAGGACAAAACATTAAATAATGCACAAAAATAAGAGAAAAACAATACAAATGAGAAAAAGAACATTATACCTGACGAACAATGCAAGAAACACAAATGTTCAAATCATTTAATATTGTCAACATGAAGCTTTTGTCACTTGTAGATTTATTTTTAAAGGTGCACTGTGTAACTTTTTTAGTGCTTGTCTCTGCTTGTCTCCATGGAGAAGTTACTGTTTTGTCTGGAATGTCCCGGTATGGCATTAAGTATATCCATCTTGCACTTACTTAATAACATGGGTTTTTACTGACCTAAACACGTACATGCATTCTTACTGTGAGTGCGTTCGCCTCTCCACAGATCTGACGTGTAACTCGGCCCTGTGGTGTCACCTCTTGTCTGCGTAGAGATTAATAAGGGTAATAATGCCATACTGTGGAAATTTCCAGGCAATATCTCCATGTAGAGAAGCAAGTGATGGTGCACCTTTAAGCAAGAGTACTGTTACTGCAATAAAAATGTTACTCAAGTAAAAGTTTGCTGCTTGAAAAGCACTCTGAAAAGTACAATTTCTTTAAAAAGTTTGAGTAAATGTAGCTGACTAAATATAGTACAATCCATTCCTGCTAATATGTAATGGATCTTGTTGGGTTGCCATGTGCCATTTCTCCACAGTTGCAAAAAAAATAAATATTCACCTATGTTCTGACCACTCAAAGAGCTCACTGACACAAGGAAATGTTTTTTTTCTCATATAAACCAAAATAAATTCAACAAAAAATGCATAACCTTGATAAAAGTGCATGTTCACACTGTATGAATAACAACAGCTTTCAGCAAAAACATCACGTAGAACCCTATAAGAACCAGTTACATTATGGCCACAGTTCATGCAACCTTGATTTTCCATACTGTATTGTAATTTTCAGCAGGCTATTATCATATGTTATATCCGTGAAAGTACCTTATGCCCCTTCCTCTGCTCAGTCCCCTTTATAATATGCAATCTGGTGTCTATAGAAGATCCATTTTACTGGTTGTAGCCATAGAAACAAAAATCGAACCAGATCGGAGAACAGGCTGTGCTCGCATCTTTGGGCTCCACTGACCCTTTGCCCGATACTGACCAAAACCAAACCAACCACACCAGAAATAGAGAAGGAGAATGATACTAATCGATGCTAAAACTAATAAGAATCAATACTAAAAAATTTCACATTCACAGGACAGAAATGAACCTTTCCTGAAGCTGGAGCTGTATCAGAACAAATATAAGAGCACACAGACTAGTATACGCCCATGGACCAGTGAGGGATTACACAGATATAACACCAGATGGAAATATAAAACAAAGTACGATGATTTAATGTAGAAAATCACATTCTATTGTCTAAATAAAGAGTGTTTTGTTATTATCATTGTGGTACCAGAATCAGTATTGAGTATCAAGTCCTTAGTATTCCTTAGTATTGAAATTAGTATTGAAGTATTGCGTTAGTATTGAAATTGTGTGAAGTTTTTTTACGCCTTTTGGAAAAATGTTGAAGTTTGGAATATTGCTGAAAATACTGGGATAAAGAATAATAACAATAACAATATACAGTTTTATTACACTGATACGGCTTCTAGTGAAAACCCTTTGCCAAATGTACCCATCACAAACAGAAGATAAAAAGGAAGATATTTTTAAAAAAAATACAACTTGCCTTGAAAAAAGGTTAATATAATTAATCTCCTCACATTGTGTACAATGATGTCAAGAGTTATTCTAAAAAGTCCATTGTAAAAGTGAACAAAAGGCTCAAAGTGGCTGTGCTTGAAGCATTTTCAGACTCATCTGGTGACTTGTCAACAGGAAGGCTGAATACATTTAAAAACTCTTGCTGTTTGTGCTGTGGTGGAAAATATAATAAATAAATGTAAAAAATAAAATGTTAATAAATGCAATGCAACACAAAAAGTTTAAATTATTATTAAAGATGTAGTATGCAATATGCTATTAAACATATATATTTTGCATTTATTCAGTTACATGTGTTTTTATTGCTCAAATACAATGAAAAAGCTGCGGTCTCGCATCTTCACAGATCTGACCTGTAACTTGGTCTCGCTGTCTCGATGAAACAGAAATGCTGTAAGAAAAAAAAGTAACATCTCCAGGGTGACAAGTATGTACCCTTCACTAAAAAAGTTACATAGTGCAGCTTTACATTAAATTAAAGTCAAAGTCTACCAGAAAAGTTACTTGGGGAAGCTTTAAAGGTGCATTGCGTAACTTTTCTGGTGGAGGGCCTGTCAAATGCTTTTCTCCATGGAGATGTTATTGCGTTGTCTGGAATGTTTCACTTTTCTATCTTCGTGGAGACCAAACCAGACCAAGTTACAGGTAAGATCTGTGGAAAGGCCGCACACAGTTAGAATGCATGCAAGTGTTTTTGAGCTATAAAACCACCTGTAATTTCGTAAATATAAGGTAGAGCTGTTTATTATTATTGTTATACTGTGGAACATTCCTGGCAGAGCAATGACATATCCATAGAAACAAGCAGGAGACGGACCTCCAACCAAAAAGTTACATAGTGCACCTTTAAATTAAACGAACAAGTCCAAGTCTGTTAGTCTCACAAAAAAGTTATTACACGTTTTAATATGGTAATTGAAATCAGCAGCCACAAGCCAGTTTCCCATAGTTTAAACCGTTACACGTGAAATCCAATTAAACCCATTGATTATTGAATATTAGAGGTTCGTTACCGTACCTGTCCGCGGAAAGAGCCGTGAGCGTGAACACCGACACCCCAACGGACGTGAGCTGGATGAACGGGATCACTTTGCACCCCACGCGGCCGAACAGCCACTCTTCGGACAGGTACCGGCTGGCGTCCACGGGAGCGCACGTGACCAGCAGCAGGACGTCTCCGAGCGCGAGGCTGGACATGAACAGGTTTGGCACGTTGCGGATGGATTTGGCCGAGCAGAAGGTCCGGATGAGGGTGACGTTCCCGATGAGTCCTAGGACACTGATAACGGCGTAAACCGACGCGATGGCCACCCCCGCGAGCCACATGCTCCGCTCGAAGGACTGGTCAGCTGTGCACGAGGCGTTGTGGCACGAGCTCTCATCCAACTCCAACTCCATCTCTCCCCTGCGCGCGCACTGCCCAAAGGAAAATCTACGTAGGATCAAATAACCTGTTTTCACAATAATTACGTTAGTTGCGACAGTTTTAATTGAATTTGAATAGTGGGTGATCAAGTTGTTTGTATTTTTTTTACTTTTTGTTGCTTTACTATATTTATTCTTAACCTGGACGTGCAAAATAAAATACAAATAGACCGAATTTAACAGTTAAACAAATCAAACTAAATTTAAATTCTGAATTCCAGTAATATCCTAACTGCAGATTTTCCTTGTTGGAGTGCTTTCCTGCGGTGATTGGCTATGCGCAAAAATATGCGTCCACTGAAGAGGCTTTGCGTGATTTAGAAGAGCGCAAAAAGGAGAATTCCTCTTTATAGGAGCGTCTCTGGGGAGATGTGGAGAGAGGAGCGCAGCCGTGTTTGGTGCCTTTTTCATAATGGAGTGATTTCCATTTTAAATATTCAATAAATATCAGAGCGAAAACGGGATTGCTCACTTGCTGTTTTAATAAGAAATATAATCTTTCTTTTTTATAAACATTCGGCTTTGGGTGCGGTGTGGTCACCCAATTTGTGCACGAGATGGGGCGGTAATAAGATGGGAAAAGTGAGTGGTTTACTTGTAAAAACTAAAGAAAAATAAATATTAACAGTTAACATATTATTATTATTATTATTATTATTATTATTATTATTATTATTATTATTATTATTATCATTTTGTAAAGGTACAGTATGTAACTTTCTGGAAGTGGTACATCATCTGGAAATAGAAAGTTAAAACCGTACTTTGGAGCATCTTGTTTTATGCCATAATATTATAGCCAAAAGAAGATTACTTCAATGGAAACAGGAAGGAGCAGGTTCCTTAAGGCCAAACAAAAGTCAAAATGAGTTTTCTCCGCAGAGTGGCTGGGCACTACGTCTCTCGGCTGGCCTGGGAACGCCTTGGGGCTGGAGAGGAGCCGGAGGAAGTGTCCGGGATGAGGGAAGTCTGGGAGTCCCTGCTCAGACTGCTGCCCCTGCGACCTGGACGGGGGCAGCAGATGTGACATACTTAGTGGTAATTCCATAACTGTTACCTAGCAACCATAATGTTAAATGTCTAAACTGCACAATAGTTATGATTAGACTAATGAAAATAAATTATAACACCTTTATTTTGTTGTCCTTGCATTTTAGATGTAATTTTCTGCATTGATGACAGAGTTATTCAGTTTTATGCTATTTTACGTATCTCTATTTTTGTAGCTACTTATAAACCTTTTTCCACAAACCACCACTTAACTGACTACAATAAATATTTACCACAGGTACAATCCCGCAACACCAAGTCATAATTAGAAAAACATAAAAACCTGTCATATGTACTTTAACGTGTGACACCTGAAAGCCTCAAATGAACTATCCACCTGCAGGCAAAACTTCATTCACTCCTCTGACGTTCCTCATATGGTCCTGGAAGAAAAACATGGAATCATTTCAGTTTTCCAGAGCAGGTGTTGAGCGGTGATTCATGGGGTGACGGATTAGACACATAATTTAACTTTCAGTACTGTGGATTCCCCTAGAGCTGTCAGTGAGACTGATGAGGACTTTTCCCATTCAAAAAATGGCATATTTTGTTTTAAATTGTTAATTGCTATGGCAACAGTCCTCATTTCACCTCATTCTGAAAACCATAGTGACATTTCTGGCGCAGGGTCAGTTGTTGCATGCATAGGAGGTAATACAAAACATCTAATTTATACTTTGGAGCTTTTGTAATCAACATTCCCTGGGGGTGTAATGCTAACTGTAGGCACTGCTCTGCCTGAGCTTTGTTAAACTTAGCATAGTCTGAAGCTGGAACTACAACGGGTGAGATGATTTGTGCGTGCTGTGGTAATGTGCTGCTGTACAACAATTCTGGAGCCATGTCATTGAATTCTTGCAACATACAAATTCCAAAGCAGACTGATATATGTATCCATCCATCCATCCATTTTCTCCCGTTTAATCCGGCTGGGTCGCGGGGGCAGCACGCTGCCCATTACTCTGTGCACCAGACCCAGACCCCTATGAACCCCACTGCAGGTGGTGAGCCCACAGGAGGGAGGAATTCCTTGACGGTCCCTTTATTATAGTCCCTTTTTTTTTTCTTTTCTTTTTTTGATATATGTATCATTGGAAATAAAAAAAGGATTATACTGAAAAACTGGAAAATACACAAAGCAGACTGCTTTGACATTCACAACTGGATAAAAGACTTTATGGAGTTGCTGTCGATGGAAAATGTGACCTTAGTGATCCCTGTAAATGAATCAATGATACATCACCTATAGATATAACAAAAAACAAAAACCTAAATTTAAAAAAACAGTGGAGCACTTCCTGTATTACCACATGACATCACAAGGTGGTACAGAGTGTTTTCTGTTTGAGAGAAGTACTCAGCCTAAATATGCAGGATTTGCGTGAATGAAACAAAACACCACTCCATGTATGTTTGTGATGAGGAAACAACATTATAACATACATCAGAACATAGCGTAATATGGGCCCTTTAACAAATCTGCAATGTGACAGTTAAACAGCAAATTGTAACTCGCAAGAGGCATCACTGTTTTTATGGAGCAATATAAGTTTAATGCCATATTGTGGAACATTCCAGGCAAAGTAATAACATCTCAGAGACAAGCAGGTGGTCGATCCCCCACCAGAAAACTAAACTCAGGACAAAACAAAGTCTGAATAATCTTAAAGACCCATGTGAGGAGCATTATAGATTTGTCATGGTCTAAAAATATGTCTTTCTTCTGCAAATCAATCTAATTGGAAAATTGGTGCGTGCTCAGAATTGTCATTTTGTATTCAAGTCTGAAATGCCAAGCAGACAATTATATAGACCTACTGGTATTGACTTTCCCCATGCAGAAAGGTATTGTAGTTTTTTTTTTGTCCCCATAAAGACATAACAACATGGCTGAGTTCAAATTATACAGTTTGACAATGTGAGTCAGGAAGACAGCAGGACATGTTCGCTGCCATCTGTTAACAATAGAAAAACTGAATAATTATTTTCAAAGCTCTACTCAAAGACATGGTACAAAACTTTAAGGTTGTTTGAAGCTTGGCAATGTTTCCATATGTAAAATGAAAGGTCCTATATTATACAAATCTTTCTCTTGTGAACTTTAAGCCATGTTAGAAAATTGTTACCTCCTCACAAACATACCTAGAGTTATCTTTTGTTTCATTCACACGTTTGAGTAATCTCCAAAAGGTTAACAGGTACTTTTTACCTTTTGTTCATTAGAGACGTGCAATTTCAGGGCTGAAATCATTCAAATGATTTTAGCGAAAGTGTAAAGTTTAAAAACACAGTGGAAAGTGTCCTGTATTACCACATGACATCACAAGGTCATGTGTAGGTCATGAATAACAGTTTTTGACTAATTTTCAAAGAGTGAGAGGCATGTAGATTATTTGGGAAGAAACAATCACTTGGTGCGGTTTGGCAGTTCAATCTCCACTACTGACAACTTGTTGATGGGCAACACACTTCATCCATCTTGCCTATAACTTGTGAGTGTAGTTTTTGTTTGATTTCTTGCTTTACCCTGTGAGTAACAATAAATTCTCATTGTGATTTTTGTAATGTGACCTTGAGCTATGGCAGTCCTGATGCTTTCAACATAGAATAGCAGGATTGGTAAGAAAAAAATGATTCTAATCTATGCTAGATACTCATTTGACTGAAAAAAAAAAAATCACATAAAAAAACAAATCCATTCCAGCTCCCACAGATGAATACTGTTGTTGTTGTGTCCTTGGGCAAGACACTTACCTTGCCTCCATTGTCTGCTCACAATAGTGTATGAATGTGTGTGTGAATGGGTGATTCCTTCTATGGTGTAAAAAGCTGTAAAGGTTGTATAGAGGATTTTCCAAGGAAGGAAAAATTCAGCAACAGTTTGTCCTTTTTCAAATTTTGCGCATGGGTGAAACCACCACCTCTTCCTCCACAGCTCCTTAAGTAGAAACGTCTCCTCCCGCCTCTTCCTTACGCTTACGCTGCTTGTTTATAGCCGGTGCGCGTTCAGAATCGCTGTTGCTGCTGTAACTTTACTGTACGTTTTCAAATGATAAGCAGAAGTTTCCTGTCCAGAAGTAATTTAGTACCGTCAGTCTTTAGACCCTCTGCTTCAGTGCACGCCATCGCTGGAGGGAATCTCCGAGAATCACCTGAGTTTAGCTTCACTCGTTCTCTTCTTCTTTCAGCCACCTCAAAAACGGACTTTCTTTTGTGGCTAACTGGTAGTGGATTCTTGTTTGCCATTACAACAAACTTTGTGCTAAATGCGAGGAAGCTACAGTTTGAAAAAGCTGCTAAGAACCGCTGCATTGGTCAAGTAAACAGCGTCTTGCGTCTGTGGAACGCCTGAGAGGTGAACGTAAACCACGTAATCCCAGCACGCAGGCAAGTCAGTTACTCTAGAAGTGTAGGGAGTTTGATTGACAACCTAACAGCCTAACGAGGTAGCCTTGTTATCTATTGGCTAATGTTTATCTGGCCCCACCACGTCCACAGTTGATGGATTTTCATTCTTTTTTTTTTTTGGTCATCATAATTACAAGGCTGCTGCATCAGAACCAGATATCAACAATTCTTACAATGTAAAATTAGATGACTTCAACTATATACACATACACACACACACACACATATATAATACTAAAAATAAAATACCAAAAATAAATCCGGTTCATTAATATGCTCTGTCCCTATTAATCAAATAGATCTCCATGGAGACAATAAGGTGACTTCCACTATGAAATAAAGTTACATAGAGCATCTTTATCTATTTATTTTCTATCAATCTATTGCTGTTTATAGAAACATGATTTCACACACACTCCTTTCATTCCTTTTTGCAGGCCTTTCTAAACCTGTTATTTACTGCTATACCCTGATGTTTGAAAGATCTCAGTGCCTCGGATGTGCTCTGAGTAACCATGCTTCCTCTGTTTTAGTGGTTCAAGATGACTGCTGTGTTCTTGTGTTCTTCTCTGCGTAATCTTCACCAGTGAAGAGTCTGCGCCTGGGGCTGAACACTTAAGTGCTGCAATGGCTCATGAGTCCTCTTTATTCTAACTGCAGACGTTGAGTACCCCCAACAGAATGTTCTAGGAGAATTGAACATATGAATCACTGTATAACTGTGTATAAACTAAAAGCGGAACTAAACCAGGATTAGACCAGGACTAAATCAGGACGAAACCACGACAAAACCAGGACTAGGGCCCAATCTATATCAGGACTAAACCAGGATCAAATCAAGTCTATATGTCAGAGCTGAATTTGTGTCTGTGACTTCAACGGTGTACAAAATGACTAAACCTGGACTAAACCAGGACTAGATCAGGACTAAACCAGGATCAAATCAAGTCTATATGTCAGAGCTGAATTTGTGTCTGCACAATAGTGTACAAAATGAACAATACCTGAACTAAACCTGGACTAAACCTGGACTAGGCCAGGACAAAACCAAGACTAAACCAGTACTAGACCAGGATTTAACCAGGACTAAACCAGGACTAGATCAGGATCAACTCAGGGCTAGAACAGGGCTAGACCAGGACTGAATTAGGACTAAACCAGAGCTAGGACCCAGTCTACATCAGGACTAAACCAGGATTAAACCTGGACCAAATTTTAGAACATGTATCAAAGAATCCAGTATGTATAAGTCACGACATAACCATGTAGACAAACTAATACCAGAACTAAACCCAGATTAGACCAGGACTAAACCAGGACTAGGACCAGGTCTACATCAGGACTAAACCAGGATCAGATCAAGTCTATATGTCAGAGCTTAACTTTCAGAGAAGTGTCAGAGAATTCAGCATATGAGTCACTGCATGTGTAAGTCCATACAAAATGACTAATACTGGAACTAAACTCAGACTAGACTAAACCAGGACTAAAACCAAGTCTACATCAGGACTAAACCAGGATCAAACCAGGACAAACAGGAACAAGTGTCAGAGAATACACATGAGTCACTGCATAACCACATAAAAACAAAGCAATAATACCACAACTAAACCCAGACTAGACCAAAAGTAAACCAGGACTAGGACCAAATCAAGAGTATGTGTGTTCAAAGTTCTAAACCTGGACCAGACACCATTAGACCCAGACTAAATCAGAACTAGGACCAAGACTAAATCAAACTCAAACCAGGACCAAATAATGTGTGAGACCGTTCATACAACATGTTCAGCAGTTAGATAGATTATAACTGCATAAATGACTAATACTAGAACTAAACCTGGACTAGACCAGAACTAAACCAGGACAAGGACCAAGTCTACAGCAGGATTAAGCCAGGATCAAACCAGGACTAAACTAGATCAAGTGTCAAAGCATTCAACATATGAGTCATGGCATAACTGTGTATAAAATGACTAATATACCAGAACTAAACCAGGACTAAACCAGGACTAAACCAAGACTAAACCAGGACTAAACCAGGACTAAACCAGGACTAGGACCAAGTCTACAGCAGGACTAAACCAGGACCTAACTAGGACAAGTGTTAGCCCATTATATAGGATCCAGTAGTCAAACAGGATGTTTGGGCTCAAGTCTTGAAACATATTTTCAAGGATAAAACAGAAGAGCACTTTTTTTACGTTTTTAATGGCGCTTTCATATGTTTCATTTCTTGCATTTCTGTAAAATACCTTGGTCCACAGGGTTATTTTGGATTTAACTTAATGAAGTGGTGCCAGTCAGAGGCCAGTGCTTAACTATTTATCTTTTAAAGGGCTCATATTCTCTGATCTATAATGTTGTTTTCTCATCAAAAACATACCCAGACTTGTGTTTTGTTTCATTCACACGTTTAACACACAAACCCTGCGTATTTTTCAGTCACTCTTACCATTTTTTGTTGAAAATCAAACACCTGAACAGGACCATGAACACTCGTCTTGGTTACTGTTTAAATCTATTTTGTATTTTAGATTTTCTTCTTGAGTTTTTTGACTGTCTTAACCCTTTTTTGGCTGTGTTTGCTCATGTGTGCATTGTGTCGCCATGGTAACTGCTGAACATTCCGCCAAGAGAGATGCATGTAGAACTTGAGTTTGATGTTACGGGAAAGTATGGATAGATCAGAAAGCTCTTGTCTTGGTTGTGAACAAAACCTGGTAAAAAAAAAAAAAAAAAATACAAACTAAAACATGTATGACTAAAATCTGTGGGAGATTTTTAAAAGGTTAAGATACAGACTGGACTTCACAGAAAGGTTATGTGATCTTTGAAATCTGGTCATTTACTCTGTGCAAACTAAAATAAAGAACTGTCAGGTCAGGAAAGACTAGTAATCCCAAAATGAGTAACTTCTCTTAGACCTTATGCTATAGGATAAGTCGAGTGCACGATACTACATTTTCAAACTCAATTTCAATACTAAGGAGTACACTTGATACTCAATATTGACTCCATATTTAACAGAAAACACTCTATTCTCTGTGTCTAGAATCATTTAGATAATTTCGAGCCCTGGAATTTCTAATCTCTACTGAACAAAAGGTAAAAAGGTAGCTATTAACTCGAAAACTACCGCTTCATGACATCACAAGGTGGAACAGAGCATTTTGATCTTTGGAGATGTAGACAGACTAATAATGCAGGGTCACTCAAACATGTATGAATGAAACAAAACACAACTCCGGGTATGTTTTTGATGAAGTAACCACGTGCTAATATGACTTAAAACACACAAGAGTCACTGTTGCGTAATATAGGACCTTTAAATGCCATACACTGGCGTTTGATGGACCCTCTGGTGGAGGGTCCATCAAACGTTTTTCTCCAAGGAGATGTTATTAGATGCTTTGTCTGGAAGTTTCACAGTATGGTATTAAACCTTTCTATCTTCATGAAGACCAAACCATGCCAAGTTGTAGGTCAGATCTCTGGAGAGGCAACCCCGCACAGGTATTTTTGTAAAATTTTTGCACTGCCTTCCTGCCATTTTCCTTTTGAGATTTTTTATTGTTTATTTTTCTATTTTATTTTGACTTATTCATATACACTTTATACACATTATTCCTTATTTGACACCTGTCTCTTGACATCTTTTTGCTACTTATTTAGAATTTATTATTACATTTTATATTTTTACTCTTTGTTATTATATTATATTGTGATTCTTGAGCTACTGTGCCCAAATAATTTCCCTTGTGGATCAATAAAGTTAGTCTAAGTCTAAGTAGTGCACCTTTAAGTGTTTTATTTATTTGTTTTTACTCCGTTGTTGTTATGTTTTTATTGCATTAAATAGTAGATTTTTTATTTCTCTATGTGCAGCATTTTTAAACAGTCTTTGGTGAAATGTGCTATTGAAATAAAGTGGATTGAACTGGCTGTACGCAGCAATTACCTGCATTTGTACACTTAAAGAGCATAATGAGTTTCAATTATTGTAATGTGCCTTTTATTCTGGTAAAGAGACCAATCAGAGTGAAGGGCCGTTGAGCTGGAGAGTAACTTGACACTTAAATTCTGATTAACGATCTTCAGTTCTTAAAGTGGAAGTAAACACCAACTTTTTTTTGCTACTAAACTGTGTAAATGGTGTTTTAATAGCGAACAGTGTATAATGCAGACTCTAGGTACATTTGCATCTTAAATCAAAGTTTGTGCTGCCTTCAGTGGCCTCTGTAATTTCCAGTAGTTGGTCGGAGGGGCGGAGTTTGAAGTGTTTGACTAATTACATTGTTCTATACTCCCAGACCCCTTACTGTGTGTGTGTGTGTGTGTGTGTGTGTGCGCGTGCGTGCGTGCGTGCGTGCATGTGTGTGTGTGTGTTGGAGGAGACGAAGAGCCAAAAGTGTAAAAATGTCCCTCCTCGGTGTCCTACCTCCTTACCCTATGATATGATGCTAAAAACTGAGGACAAAAAAACTAAAAAAAATTCAAAAACTGTTCAGTGTGTGAGCCAGGCAGCCACAAAAGCAGCCGACCACTCGACTGTCACGGGAAACAAGTCGTATTATGGGAGGATGTTACGTCCCTTATGAACTAAAGGACATGACTAATAAAACAATCATTGAGACAGGGAGTCAAACGTTTGGCTTGTTTATTAAGAAGCCAAAACTATTCACCAAAGTGTACATAAGCTGGTGGGAGGAGGCGCGTGCCGGTTGTGCCTAAAAAAAGAAATCAAAGTATAACAAAACAGGGCCTAACTGAACCTGGGCTAACAAAGGAAAGAAATCAAAAACCTAATCTAACTGATCTAAAAAAGAGGTTTAGATACTATAAAACAACAAGGGTGGCTCTGATTGGCTGCCAGCTGGCCAGTCAGGGCGCTCCAGCCAGGTCCCGCCCACAGCACCTTCACACAGGGCAGAGGAGACGGCAGTACACGGAATGGGACAATGCTTTCATGTAACAGAGGAGTTTTAGTGTTTACTCCTGCTTTAAACAATATGACACTCAAATATCATCTTTTTTTTTTGCAGGAAATTACTCTTTTTAAGGTGTTCACTGTTCAGAATCAAAGACGCTTTTTGTGCAACGTTACTGTGCCTTCTAGCTTTACAGTGTTGTGTTTTTTTAGTTGATTGTAAATACTTATTATTTATCTTGATTTTGATGCATGTTCTTATCTTCCTACTGTTTCTGAAACTGCGTTGTGACACTGCAATTTCCCCATTGTGGGACAAATAAAGGATTATCTTATCTTATCTTATCTTATCTGTTTTCATTGTAACAAATGTTCAAGTTCAAGAGACTCTACTGAACAAAAGGTAAAAGGAGCTGTTAACTTTAAAACTACCGCTTTATGACATCACAAGGTGGAAAGAGCATTTTAGGCTGATCTAGACAGACTAATAATGAAGGGGTGCCAAAACATGTGTAAATGAGACAAAACACAACTTCAGGTGTGTTTTTTGAGGAGGTAACAACATTATAACATGACTTAAAGCTCACAACAGTCTAATAGGACTTTTAAGTAAATCCAGTAACATTTTAATCTGCTCTCACTTTTATCATCTTTGGTTTGGTTGTGTTTTTTGCAGCAAATGACTCTTTTTAAGGTCTCTATTGCTATCACAGTTGAAGTTAACAGTCTTGGGTCCGTGTGCGTGTGTGTGTGTGTGTGTGTGTGTGTGTCCCTTGTTGATTCACTGCAGAAACTTGAGATTTGGGTGATTTCTTTGTTTACCCTCTCAGTCACGCTGCTGTCCCTGATGGACATAAGTGGCATTGTCTTATTTCTGATAGTGCCATCATCTTTGGCCCCAGAGAATAATAATAAACAACTTCAAGAAGCAAAAAAAAAAAAGAAGATTAATGCTTCACTGTGTAGCTATTGGAGAGTCCTGGTATAAAACTGCTAAAATTATACTGCTACTACTTTTACTGCTACAAAATACCTTGAAAAACATACAGTCTCATCGTGAGGGGTGTCATTTCGTCACAGATCTGACCTGTAACTTGGCTGGCATCACTTGCTTGTCTCTCTGCATATATCTAAGTTGAATGCCATACAGTGGAACATTTCAGGCAAAAGGATAAATCCACATAATATTAAAAAGAAAAAAAAAGTAATATATTCAAAGCCCTACCCAACTTCCCCGACTTTTTTATTAGAAAAAAAAAATAGTCAAATACAAAGCATGTTTATTTCATTCATTTCATGTTTTTTTTTTGCACTGAAAAATGTAGAAAAACATGTGTCCTCTTAGTCTGAGCGGGCTTGCATCTCCACAAACATAACTCTTAGGACACACTGCATGCGTAATTCACACTACGCATGCGTAAAAACACCACATTTCTTAGAATACATTAAAAGTGAACGAGGAGCGCCACCGTACACACGCTTGGCAACTTATTTCTGACGCTTGATGCGAGTGTAGACACGTATCTCCATCTGAATACACAGAAATATCTGATGTTGAATATGCGCAATTACCATCAGCACAAGGTGTTTCTGGAGCAGCTCTGTGTCGTTTGAAGGAGGCCAGGTTTAGAAAGGCTGTTCATATGTGCTTTTCCAGGAAATCCTGTGTTTGCTGTGGTCAACCTCTACAGACGGAAAATACAGCCCTGAACAAGTACAACACAAAAGTAACTGCAGTATTTATGAACAAAATTTGAAATTTATTTATTTATTTATTTATTTATTTATTTATTTATTTATTTATTTATTTATTTTTATTTTTTATTTTTATTTATTTGAAATTTATTTGAGTATTTATGAACAAAATTTTGCCCTGATTTGAAAGTACATACGTCTATTCAATGGTCGTGATTAGCTGCTTTTATACAAACCCAGATATTTTAAACTGTTTCAGCCATAGACTGTATAAATAAAGGGACATCGCTAACCTGCTAACCGACGCATTCCAAATAGGAAGTGAGCACGGGGACGCTTCCAGCTCCATCGACTCTGGTTCCAATTCATTTTGTATTGAAAAACTGTCACTCCTCTCTTTGTAATTGCTGCAGTGAGCCTCGTCATTTTGGTCTTAAAGCGTTAGCAGCTCTACATGATCCTGGTGTTTAATTTTATTCCTAATATGGAACTCAGGTCCAAATTTGCCCCTATAACTGCTAGCCTTGGTGAGCTTCATTTGACTAGAGTTGAACGCTATGGGTGATGTTACACTCTCCTAGTCCATTTCTTTATACTGTTTATGGTTATTAATAGTAGATGATCTTCACTGAAACTGAAAGAGTAGTGAAAATGGGACAAATAACACAATAAACTACTCAGATAAACAACATTAAGCCTGATTTAAACTAAAGTTTTGTAACTTGGAATTATGATAAACATTAACTTAATGTTGCAGTGGGGGGTCCTGGGTCAGTTGCATGATAATTTTGGGGGTCTCAGCCTGAAAACATGACCATTGTTCTAGTAAGTGACCAGCTTTATTCAATTCAATTCAATTCAATTTATTTTTGTATAGCCCAAAATCACAACAAGAGTTATCTCGGCGGACTTCACAAAATTGTTGATTAATAAAGCAGAAGAAACATTCATAAAACACAAATACAGAATGTTCAACAACAAGCAGGCAAATGGATGATTGTCCCAGCATCTCCTGTCCTTAGACCCTCCTTCTCGGCAAGGAAAAACTCCAAAAAACCCAATGGGAAAACGGAGAAACCTCGAGGAGAACCACAGTGAAGGAGAGATCCACTCCTAAGGACGGACAGGCAGATGAAACTACTAATCTAGCAGGACGAGGACAGTTAATCCAGGATAGGGAAGGAGAGGAGGGGTCTAGGTCCCCGACACTAGGGGGCAGCAGCGGTCCAAACTGGAACAGCAGCATCTGAAACAGTTACACTCCCCAAAAGGGGAGTGGGACAGGGACAACATGTGAATAGCAAAGAACAGACTATGAATGAACTAGTAATTGAATATTCTTAACAGTAGGAGGAGAAAAAGTAGGAGAAACCAGAGGACAGTGCTCAAGTTGCCATACTTTCCCCAGTAATATATCTCCTAGAGCAGCTTAACTAGGCCTATGGGTTTAGTTTCTGTTCCTAACTGACCTGACCATAAGCTAATTCAAAGAGGAACGTTTTGAGCCTAATCTTAAATGTAGAGACTGTGTCAGCTTCTTTGACATGAGCAGGGAGCTGATTCCACAACAAGGGTGCTTGGTACCTAAAAGCTCTACCTCCTAAAGTACTTTTAGCGACTCTAGGAACCACCAATAGTGCAGCATTTTGAGAGCGGAGTGAACGGTTAGGATGATAAGGTACAATTTCATCTTTGATGTAGGAAGGGGCCATGTCATTTACAGCTTTATAGGTTAGAAGAAGAATTTTAAATTTTACTCTAAACTCAACCGGAAGCCAATGAAGATTTTTTAATATTGGAGTAATGTGCTCTCGTTTTTTAGTACCTGTTAGTACTCTAGCTGCTGCATTTTGAACCAATTGAAGGCTTTTTATAGAGCTTTTAGGGCAAGCTGCAAGCAGGGAGTTACAGTAGTCTAACCTCGAAGTGACAAAAGCATGGACAAGTTTTTCAGCATCATTTTTTGGCAGTACATTTCTAATTTTGGCTATATTGCGTAAATGAAAATAAGCCGTTTTACAGACATGGCTTATGTGTGCTTTAAATGAGAGCTCTTGATCAAATAGGACTCCAAGATTTCTTACAGTGGAGCTGGAGGCTACACTGACATTGTCCAATGTGATTGTCTGCTCAGTTAGAGAATCAAACTTTACATCGAGCCCGGCTGCAGGCCGGGACAAAACCACAATAGAGTCTCGTAAGTGTTTAGGGCCTAATAGAATGACTTCAGTTTTTTCAGGGTTAAGAAGTAAATAATTAAAGGTCATCCATGTTTTTATGTCCCTCACACAGTCGCTAAGCCTTTCAATTTGATTAGTCTGATCAGGTTTCATTGATAGGTACAGCTGGGTGTCATCTGCATAACAGTGGAAATCGATACCGTGCTTTCGGATGATATTACCTAACGGTAGCATATAAAGGGTAAACAGAACTGGACCCAGAACTGAACCCTGTGGCACACCGTAGGCTACTTTAGAGCACTGTGAGGAGCTCTGGTTAACATTTACAAACTGGTACCTATCAGATAAATAGGATTTAAACCAGCTGAGGGCAGTTCCTCTGATGCCCACATCACATTCCAACCTCTGCAGTAGAATGTTATGGTCGATTGTGTCAAAAGCTGCGCTGAGGTCCAACAGAACCAGTATTGAGACCTGACCATTGTCAGCAGCCAATAATAAATCATTTGTTACTTTAACCAGGGCTGTCTCAGTGCTATGATGAGTTCTGAATCCAGATTGAAATTTTTCAAATAAATTATTTTCCTGCAGATGACGACAAAGCTGTTTAATTACAATTCTCTCCAGAATTTTAGAAATAAACGGAAGATTTGAAATAGGTCTGTAGTTGGCTAAGAGGTCAGGATCAAGATTAGGCTTTTTTAGGAGCGGCTTAATTACCGCATATTTAAAAGACTGAGGCACGTAACCACTTTCCAGTGAAGTATTTATTATATTAAGAATAGGATCAATAATTAGAGGGAGAATTTCTTTGAAAAGTCTACTTGGGATTGGATCCAACATACAAGTTGAGGATTTAGAGGACATAAAGGCTGAAGTTAATTCTGCATGATTTAGAATGGCAAATTTCTCAAAAACTGGACCAAGTGAGGGTAATTCAGATCCCACCAAAACTGAACATGAGTTTAATTGAGACCCTACTCTTACAGCTTGAACTTGCTCAGAATTAAAAGTAGGGGCAATTTCATTTATTTTATCTCTTATAGTAATGA
Source organism: Taenioides sp. WSHXM2023 (assembly GCA_029959045.1). NCBI lineage: Eukaryota > Metazoa > Chordata > Actinopteri > Gobiiformes > Gobiidae > Taenioides > Taenioides sp. WSHXM2023. The sequence goes on from CM057091.1 coordinate 7,386,222, forward strand.
TCTTATTATTAAAAAATGTCAGGAAATCCTCAGAACTGAGGGTAATTGGGATTAAAGGTTCTACTGCGCTGTGGCAGTTAGTCAGCCTGGCTACAGTGCTGAATAAGAACCTAGGATTATTTTTGTTTACTTCTATTAGATTGGAATAGTAACTGGTTTGGGCCGCACGCAACGCCTGCTTATAGGACAGAAGGCAGGTTTTCCATGCTTTTAAAGACTGCACTGAGTGTGCTTTACGGTAACTTTTCTCAATTCTCCTAACCTTTTGTTTGTGTGCACGCAATTTTTCATTATACCATGGAGCAGATCGCCTTGGCCTGACAACTTTCTGTTTTAGTGGAGCAACTGCATCAAGGGCAGTTTTCAAAGAGTCCATGGTCTTATCAACAAATTGGTCACTTTTGATGGGATCTAAACCATCCCCAGCCGGGTCACATGACAACTCATTAAATATTGGCCCAATTATTTCTATGAAATTAGTAACAGCTTTTTCAGAAATTGTTCTTTTAGTTATTATTTTATTGTGGTGAACAGAGAAATCTTTAAGAATAAACTGAAAGGTAATCAAAAAATGATCTGATAATATAGGATTTTGTGGGAGGACTTTTAGATCACTGATCTCTATGCCATATGTTAAAACAAGATCCAATGTGTGCTTATGACTGTGTGTGGGCTGATTTACACTTTGAGTAAAACCAATGTCATTCAAAAGAGCGCCAAAGGCTTTGTTTAGACAATCATCTTTCAGATCGGTTTTTATATTAAAATCTCCAAGTATTATAATTTTGTCCCAGTCTACAACCAAACCCGACACAAAATCCGAGAACTCTGTTAAAAACTCTGAATAAGGACCAGGAGGTCGGTAAATTATTATAAATAAAACACCTTTTTGGTTTTTCCAATTATGGCAGGTTATTGATAGACAGAGGCTTTCAAACGAGCCAAACGCTTTATTCGTTTTAGGACAAAGCAACAAGCCAGAATGAGAAATGGCTGCAACACCACCACCTCGACCAGTGCTCCTGGCACTCAGAAAGTTGACATGACTTGGAGGTGTGGACTCATTTAATCTCACAAAATCACCAGGTTGAAGCCAAATTTCAGTCAGGGCCAAAATATCAATGTTATGGTCCTGAATTAATTCATTGACTAAAAAGGATTTAGAAGAAATCGACCTTATGTTTAGCAGTCCACACTTTACACACTTATTTAGAGGTTGACTAGTATCACGAATTGGTATTTGTATTAAGTTTTTTGGTCTTTTAATTTTATTTTTATTATTTTTATTTTTTCGGGGGACAGACACAGTCTCTATCTGACTAGGTTCTGAATACTTGATTTGTGACAGAGCGGGCGAGAGCCTAGCGTCAGTAACAGAGGAGCAGGATTTTCCACTAACTCTCCTCTGCACCCGGGACTCACTTTTTCCCTGTCACTTTAGGCGACTAAGACTATCGGTCAAATTTCTGACTAAAAGAGATGTGCCCGCCGAAGTCGGATGGACACCATCCCTGCGTATGAGCCCAGGCTTCCCCTCGAACGCACTCCAATTGTCGACAAAAACTACATTGTTTTGGGGGCACCAACTAGAAAGCCAGCAGTTAAATGCTGACTGTCGGCTGTACAGTTCAGCATTGACACGACAGGGTAGAGGGCCAGAAAATATTACAGTCTCCGACATCGACTTTGCCAATTCACACACAGCCTGTACCTGCAATTTGAGAACTTCTGATTGTCTCCGCCGGGCGTCATTACCGCCTGCGTGAATCACGACTCGACGGTACCTCTGCCTACTCTTTCTAAGAAGCCTAAGGTTTCCATCGATGTCACCCATTCTGGCCCCCGGATAAATTTTTATGAAATCAAACTTTCAGAATGATAAATTAAAGTAAATGTAACATCAACAGCCAGATAAGAATGCACTGATTTTGGTTTAGATTGATTCATTGTGACCTTAAGTGAGGTTCATTTGGTTCCTGATATGGTCAAGTATATACAAAAGTTAATTCTGGTCTGAATAAAAAAAAAAAGAAAAGAAAAAAAAATAATTACCTTGGTTCGTTAACCTTTAGTCAGACAGAGATTAGAAGAAGACCAGATCAGCCACAGGAAGCCCTGATAAAGCCACAGTTATTATAATGGAAGTGGTACTGACTTTCTTGAAGGTCACTCTCTATATAACTTTAAAAAAAAAAAAAAGTTCTTAAATTGAATAAAACTCCTGTTAAAATGTTTGACAACTATTTGGGTTATTATTATTATTTTATTTTATTTTTTTTTCTGTTGGTATCACAGGATATTACATTAAACCATAGAAAAGCATTTGGTTAATTATGTCATAAGTGTCATAAACTTAACTTCAAACATTTTGCAAGATATAGGACCGTTAAAGTCCAACATATTTATTATTTAATTATCATACAAAATTTGGATTATCTTGGCTGTTAAGCTGTTAAAATGCCCCAGATTTCTTTACCCTAACACAGTGGTGAAAGGTAACGAATTAAAAGTAGTACTGTACTTAAGTGTAAATTTTAGGTATCTTTAATTTATATTAAAGTGGGTACTTACTTTTACTTCACTACATTTGAGAGCAGGTATCTGTACTTTCTATTCCATTACATTTTTGAACATGACTGAAAGGTAAAAGTATTTTTATTATAGTTTGGGACCTGTTTAAAAGGCTGAAGCTTTATTTTTAACACATTTGTAATTTGAAAAAAAAAATAAAAATAAATAAATAAATAATAATAATAATAATAATAATAATAATAATAATAATAATAATAATAATAATAATAATAAAATATACATATAAGAACAGCTATAAACAAAACAATTGATTCAGTTGTTTCTGTTGAATAAAATTCAGCACAAAGCTTTATTAAAATAAAATGAAGCCTTGTAAGGCCTCAAAATTTGCACAAAATACTTTACTCTTTAAGTATATTTTTAAATGGGAATGTAATACTTTTACTTTTTTTTAGATTTTTTCATGTGATACTTACTTTTACTTGAGTTTCTCCCTTTTTTTTCTCCAGTATCTATACTTTTACTGAAGCAACAAAACTGAGTATTTTTTCTACCACTCCCCTAATAATAATGAAACCCAGATTTACTTGGATCTGAATTTTTTTTTTTTTTTTTTTTTTTTGCTATAATCCTGCACTCTGTCCCTTATCAAATATATCCAAGGATGGGCCAATTACAGAGAACAAATTTTCCTCACAATAAATCAATGTGTAAAGTGTATACCTTAACGTTATTTGACTATTTTCCGATGTCTCATACAGTCCTTTCGTTGGTATAACTTTAATTACTGTTCAGTGTAGGTCTTTGTTCCACCCACTAGAGGCCGACAAAGAGTCTACTTTTACATTACGTTGGACAATTAACCCTCATAAACTCACACACTGTTCCCCGGATGCTTCAAAACAATGTGCCAGTGACTTTGATAGATATAACTAAAAACCTTTTCTTTGTCCCAGCGTTTACCCGATTGTGTTTCCTTTTACGCATGCGTCAGCCTCCGGTCATTAGACCCATTCAACCGGTCTGACGAGTCTCTTCTCTTCCCGTTTAAACTTATACAGTCTTAACCGCACCACCCCCACGGGAAAATGTTTACTCACGACGTTGCGCTTTGACTTGTCTGTTGCCACATAGGGCTAATTGTTAAACCAGCTTGTACAGGATTCCCCATGGCATTTGTTAACATTTTCTTTTGTAATTACGCTGCATAACACGGGCTTTCCACATTTTATTTAATCCAAACCCCGTGACTAGTCAGATCTTGTGCTGCTGTGATCAAAGAAAAGCGTGGGTAGGCTTATTTATTACACGCAGGAGGTGTCCTTAAAAATGCCAAGAATATTCTATGAAAAGGCAGGTTCGAACAAGCCACGCAGTGCTTCTAGAAACGCGCTTTCTGATTGGCCGAAGGACCTGTCAGTCACGTGATATTTGGGACGCACCTTTGCAGCGCATCAGTGACAGGACGCCCCCAGGTTTCGATGCAAATTCTGAGCGTTTCGGGCGGCTGCGGCTGCCTGTCTTACCCCCGACAAAGGACATTTTTGTAGCATATTATAGATTCTAGAATTGGAAAACACGACAGCGATGGGAACTTGGATATTTTCATTGACTTTCGTGTGTTTGGGTGAGTGTCTCTATCTTGAATTTCTACCTTTACGCACCGAGTACCTGTGCGTGCCACACCTGTTTGCGCGCCTCGCAACAAGCAGGCCCAAGGCGTCTCCATACACGTTTTATGTTACGTGAATTTAGATTTATATGATCTAAATTCACGTTTCACATCATTAGAAACTATTGAATTTGAAGTTATGGCGGATGCTCCTAATTATTTGCTCGTTTTAACAGGTGCATCAGTGGTTTGGGCTTATATCAGTAATATTACCAATGTCAAATAAAGAATTCTTACTTCACGTTTTAGATGAATGCGTGAGGAAAAATAAAATAGAAAACAAATACGCAAATCCATCGTCAATGACAGACGTAACTGCAGCGTAACCTTCTTCCACAGGCGCTTGTGAACGGTTTGGGTGGGGCTATAAGAGTTTAGTGGGTCATTATGTTTCAGACAGCTTTTATAATATATAGGCATAATCTCTTCATTTACAAACCATGATCTGGGCTAAATTAAATTCATGTCGAGATGAAAGAAACAGCCAATCCAAAAATATTGAACCGTATAATTAATTATTTGTTCTGCATTTTCACCAAAAGTTTACCATATTAATCTTATCAGTGTGAATACAATCATGTCTTTGAGGTTGAAAAAGTAAGAAATTGAAGATAAAGAGTGAAAAAAATAGTGAAAAATAGTTAGTTTACATGCTTTCTGAAACTATTGTGTAAAAATAATGTATCCTTAGTTCATTTAAGCTCACAGAGAAGATGCTACACTTTTTGCCAGTTTTTGTTTCATGTGGATAGGTCCAGTAATTACAGAGATATTACCCATAAACCTGGATAAACTTATGCAATTAAATTCTACCATAGAATTCTGACTTATGCTCCAGCTCAATTTTAACTAGTTTAATTATTATTATTATTACTATCCACATTTTTCCCTGATATATTATTCTAATATTGTAATCGAATCATAGCTAGTTTGAAGCTGTGTCCTTTCTGTTTCAGTTTCAGTGAGAGAGATTTCCATATGAGGAAGGGCATTTGGTTTAAAGTCAAACTAGTGTGCAGCTCAGAACTGGACAGATGTTTTTGGGGGTTTTTTTCTTTAGGAAAACTCAGTGTTTTTTCAAGGTTGAACGATTTGAGAAAAATATTTGCAGTTTTTTTGACAGCGACGGTGATTGCATTTAGATCATAGGAGTCTTTTGAGATTTTAAACACATTAGAACTGACAAAAAGACTGAAATATGAATTGACAAACTAATACAAGAATCACCTTTCAGAACATGCTTGTACTTTTTACTAAACTACAAAAAACTACAGGGTTAGCTGTTTTTTATGCAGAATAAGACAGGAGATTTGTTGTTTATGGAAGAAATTATGGTACTTAAAAAATTGCATCCACTGAATTTGCTATTTTGATTTGATTCTGAGAAGTTTTGCTGCCCTAATCTTTTGTTACATTGCAAATAATTTAACGAAACAGCAATTATTACAAGTTAAGATTTTACTAACGCTAAAGTTACAGAGACCAGACAGACTAGCAGACAGAAGCGTTCACAGTCAGGGCTTTTGCTTTTTGATTTATTGTAGTTTACTTGCGGAAGTGAAGCAAGTATTTAAAATATGTCAGGTCAGTTTACTTCAGTGTTAGTGTGTTTCCCATTCCCTTCTCAGTAATCACACTTGGTTACTATAAGTCTAACAAGTCCAAACAGGCTTGATACAGTATTTTCTTGTTTAATGCAGCTTTATGATACATACCTACTTCATCCCAGTTTGAATATTGCGGTTTCAGGTCTTTAGTTGTTTAATTGGTAGATGTGTCTTATATAATAAATAAATAAATAAAACCTTACTAAATGTTTTATTAATGAACTAATTATTGTATTTAGATTATAAAGGGTTACACATGACCTGCCCATGTCAGGAACTGTGGGTCCTTCTCAACCTTCAAGAACACTCTGAAACATTGGTTGAAAAATTATCAAACATGTTCACACAGGTAGATTATCTTCTTCTTGGGGCGTCTTAAACTCAGAAAACGGTCTGTTGTGGTTAACTTGGTGTCATGTCCATGTGCGTTTTTGTCTCGTCTGTGTGTTTCTCTAAATGTTCTGTGTTTCTGACCTGCCTTAGGACAACGGATGTAAAGTAGCTATTGTGCTAATTCCGGCATATTTACGTTGATACTGTTTGTTGACATGTTGATTAATATGCACTGTCCTAAATTAAATTAAATTAAATTAAATTAAATTAAATTAAATTAAATAATTAAATAATTAATTAAATAAATAAATAAATAAATAAAATAAAAAATTAAATTAAATAAAAAAAAATAAAAAATAAAAAGGTAGTTAGCCTAAAGGAGCATTGTGTAACTTTTCTGGTGGAGGGCCCGTCAAATGCTTTTTCTCCATGAACATGTTATTGCTCTGTCTGGAATGTTTCACAGTACGGCATTAAAAATGTCTATCTTCATGGAGACCAAACCAGACCAAGTTACAGGTCAGATCAGTGGAGAGGCGACCCCGCTCACAGTCAGAATGCCTGTTTTTCTAGTTATTTTTGAGCTATAAAACTACATGTAATTGAATAAATGCAAGATAGAGCTGTTTAATGTCATACTCCGAAACAATCCAGGCAGAGCAATGACATCTCCATAGAAACGGACCCCTAACTGAAAAGTTACATAGTGTACCTTTAAATTTGTGTGAAGAGTTTAATTTGCTTTTTCACTTATGACGATTCTCTATATTAGACTTGTCAGACGTATCAAAAATCAGATACTAATTGATGCTAAAACTGTTTTGTTAATTGCTAATTGCGTCCACTCAAATTGCGATTTCAATTCCATTTCGATTCATCTTGCAACCCTCACTTACAGCCCTATTGAAATCCGTGCTTTAAGTCCTGTTTATACTAGGGTTGTCAAAAGTACTGAAAATCAGATACCAACTGATACTAAAACTAGTATCGAAACTAGATACTCATTTGAACAAATACAAATAATAAAAACGTCACATTCACAAGACAGAAATGAGCCTTTCCTGAATAGTTTTAGAATGAGACAGCATAGACCAGTACACGCTCGTGGACCACCTTGGACAAATGAGGAATTACACAGATATAAGACCACATAGTAATATAAAAGAAAGTACTATGATTGAAAAAGACATTCAGTTTCAAAGTTTTTTATTATCACCACGATATCTGAATCCGTATTGAGTATCGTGACATCACCAGTTTATATGCATTTTGTTCCATACTGCAAAAACTAAAATCTTAAAGACTTGAATTAAGAAAGTTTTATCATGATGTGAGTAAAGTTCACTTAAAATGATCTACCAATAGAGCAAGACTTTTCGTAGTTAAAATATGAAAATACATCTTGCTACACTTAAGAAAAACAACATCTCTTTGCACTTAAAATAAGAAACAAAATGTAATGTTGCTTGAAATATTGTTTTTCTCAGCTCTCGTCTCTGGGGTCAGCTGCCTCGAAGTGGTCATCCCTCAGGTCAAATATGAGTACGCTCGCGGGGACAACATTACCCTCCCCTGCACTTTTAAGAGTAAACAGACGAGCCCCGGCCTCGTCATCATCACCTGGATCGCCGAAGGGGTTGACGGAGCAGAGGACGTGAGTTAAGAATACGCCTGTTACGATAATTACTATATCGACTTGTGGTTCAAAATACATGATCGATGAATTATTTTTGGGGGGGGGGCTTTGTTTGAGATGTTTCACAGTATGGCATTAAGCCTTTCTATCATCATGGAGACCAAGCCAAGTTACAGGTCAGGTCTGTGGAGAGGAGACCCCGCTCACAGTCAGAATGTCTGTTTTTCTAGGTATTTTTGAGCTATAAAACCACCTGTAATTGAATAAATATAAAATAGAGCTGTCTGATGTCATAATGAGAGACATTTCAAGCAGAGAAATGTGTAGTCCCGCTGCAGTCTTTGGCGATCGGAGATTTTAAACCTCATAAGATTCTCTTCGTGTCTATTGTGTGCGCTTTTTGACGCACGTTTAAAAAACAACCAAAAAATCCTGTAGTGTGTGGCAGCCTTAAATTATCTTTTTCCCCATGTTTTTACGTCTGGATTGGTTAAAAAATAGAGTTAAGTTCTGGCAAGTTACATTTTTTGAGAAGCTGTAGTACCAAAAAGCAGTTCTTACAATGACAGCAGAAATAAGTAAATAAGTAAATAAAAAATGATAAGCCCAAATTTGGGGACTGGATTGTACAGTTTATTAATTACCGTATAAACAATGTCAAAATCTCATCTCGTCTCACTCTTGTTAATCTCGTGCCTCATTTCGTCTTGTGGAAATTGTATCTCACCCCTCACCCCTATCTGCTACAAGAGGTCGTGAGATGATGATTAACAGGACATAGGGTTACCTGTTACATAAGGTTGAGTTGTTGTACAGTTGGATGGAGTATGGTATGAATTTAGTCCTGTGAATAATTTCCCTTGTGGATCAATAAGTGTAAGTCTGATCTTCTCCAATAGGTGGTGATCCTGACTCATTACTCAGTCCCAGACCCTGGCAGGACCGACTACACCAGTACGTACGAGGGCCGGGCCAAACTCGACGTGAACATTGCCACCGGAAAGGCCGACCTCAGACTTTACTCCATCGGTCTGGACGATAACAGACGCTTTGTGTGCCGACTGCAAATACCTGGAGACGATGAGGGCATACCGGCCGATGCTACCGAACTGGTGGTACTGGGTAAGACTCACGGTTCTGCCTGTATGTCTGTCAGTGGTGGAAGGTAACGAAGTACAAAAGTAAAAGTACAATACATAAGTACAAATTTTAGGTATCTGTACTTAAGTGGATACATTTTACTTTTACTTAACTACATTTGAGAACGTGTATCTGTACTTTCTACTCCACTACATTTTAGATCTGAACTGAAAAGTAAAAAGTACTTTTCTTTTTGGTGTGAGACCTGTTAGACTTTATTTTTTTAGCACATTTAATTTGAGTTAACACCCCAACTTTGAGCAAACCAAATACATAAAAGCAAAATCAGTTGAATCACTTAAAATCAGCTCAATTGTTTAACAAAATCTCTACATTTCATTTTTTAATTGTTTTAAAAATCTCAGCAAAATACTTTTACTTTTTACTCTTTAAGTACAACAGGTACTTCAATACTTTTACTTAAGTTGATTTTTTCATGTGATACTTTTACTTTTACTTGAGTACCAAAATTGAGTACTTCATCCACCACTGATGTCTATGGAGGAATACTCAGCAGTTACCATGGTGACACAATGCACACATAAGTAGACACAGCCAAATATTTTTTTGACTGTCTGAAAATTCAAATTACAAAATTAGAGAAATGTATTTAAGCAACACATTTCCAGGACTCTGTGATCATGGTCCTGTTTAAGTGTTGGATTTTCAATGTGAGTGTAATTCATATGTGAGAGATTAAAGTTTAACTTGAGCAACAGAGCTTCAGACAGAGCAGTGCTTTCAGTTAGCTTCACATTCATATAATCAGTTGCAAATTATCACTGGAATATAGACTAATCAGATAAACATTGTAGTATATGACTGGTGATTTCTGGTCATGTTTTTGAGGTTATTTAGACAGACGAACAATGAGAAGACATTTAAAACACAGAAAATATAGGCTAAATTAATGCACAGTACTAACCGTATGTATTTCCCTGTATTCCTTTTATTCCTTTTATTTCTTGTATATCCTTCCTTGTATTCTACATGCATTTCCCTCTCATATAGACCATTTGAATGCACAGTACTAGCCTCATGTATTTTCTTTTCCGCAGTGGCTCCATCTCCTCCCATCTGTAAAATCGAGGGTAGAGCAGAGTATGGCCAGAACATAAACCTTACCTGTCGCTCAGCGGAGGGCTCCCCAGCCCCCACCTACAAATGGGAACGCAGGACCGTCGAAAACATCCCCAGAATGAACGATCCAAGGACCACAGACAGTAAGTTCAGCGACCACTGAAGATCTACAGCATTGGTTTCAACTAGTTTAAAGGCCCATATTATGTGATTGTTCTGATGTAGGCTATGTTATAATGTTTCCTCATCAAAAACATACCTGGAGCTGTGTTTTGTTTAATTCACACGTTTAACACCCAAATCCTGCATATATACAGGAAGTGCTCCACTGTGTTTTTAAACTCCATACACCTTCACTAGAAACTTTTGGATAATTTCAGTCCTAGAATTGCCAATTTATTCTGAACAAAAGATAAAAAGTAGCTGTTAACTTGAAAACTACCGCTTCATGACATCACAGAACATTTTGAGTTTTGGAGATGTAGGCCGCCTAATAATGCAGGATTACTCAAACATGTCTGAATAAAACCAAACACAATGCCAGGTATATTTTTGAGATAATTTTGCATAATATAGGACCTTTAAGCATCCATTGAGTGCTATTGGCCTATATATAAACATACAATGCTAAGTACAGTATGAGCATATAGCCTCTTATAAATGGACTTTAGAGTGATTCAAACTTAGAGATGGGGTTGTTAAAAGTATTGATACCCAGACACTAATCAACACTAAAATAATTTTCTGAAGTAGACACTCATTTGATCAACTCAAAATTCAAAAACAAGCCAAGCTTCAACCTTTTCTGAATAGTTTTAAACCTTCATCAGAACTAGTGTAAGAAAGTGCTTTTATTCTGTGCTGCAAATTAGATTCATTTGTCTATAAAAACAACTTTGATTGTTGAATTGTAACTGGTATTGGTATAAGCCTGTTTTTCAAGGTTGGAATTTTAGTTTTGTACTGTTGCCATAGCAATTAATGTTTTAAAATAAAAAATATTCTACCTCATCAATAATAGAATGTATATTGTGCAATGATATATAGCGCTTATTTTTGTAAATGCAAAAAACCCAATGTCTTTAGTAATGCATTTTCAAACTACATATTTTGGCATATTTATTTAATTGTTAGTTTATTTATTTATTTATTCATTAAGTTATGTAATTATTGGTGGTTTTCAGATTGTAGAATGTGATGATGTTCCCTTATTGTTTACATTGTGCTTGAAAAGGAAAATTCACAAATGTTGAACACACAGCTTCGCATTTTAAAGGGGCATTGTGTAACTTTTCGGTTGGGGGTTCGTCACCTTCTTGTTTCTATGATTATGTCATTACTCTGCTTATAATGTTGACATCAGCTCCACCTTGTATTTATTCAATTACAGGTGGTTTTTATAGCTCAAAAATACATAGAAAAACAAGAATTCTGCCTGTGAGCGGGGTTACGTTACCACAGATCTGACCTGTAACTTGGTCTAGTTTGGTCTCCATGATGATAGAAAGTTTTGATGCCATATTGCGAAAGTTTTAAGACCTTTGACGGACATTCCACCAGAAAAGTTACACAATGCACCTTTTAACAGTATCAGTTGTAGCTGTCCCACCTGTATGAAATATTATGGGACTATAGAATATTGTGATGTAATTAAGCATGTCATCTATGTGTGTATTTCAGAGGGAGGAATCCTGTCCCTGTACAACATTTCCAAAGACACCTCTGGATACTACATCTGCACTTCCGCCAACAAGATCCGCTCTGCCACCTGTAACCTCACGCTCGCCGTCATGCCCCGTAAGGAACTATAGCTCACGATTATGTAACGCAACGATTCTGAAAGGAGTCCGAACATGCAAAATCAACTGTATTGGGCTTTTAACCATGTTGTGATTGTGTTCCCTTCTCATATACTCACTTACAAGTTGTATTTAGAGTCATTCATGCGTGTTTGAGTAATCTTTGTACTCTGGGATTCAAGACGTCACCAGTGCCACCATTATACGCCCACTTCTCTGTACTTACTTTGTTCTCCAGTTTTATTTTCTTAATCTGTAATACACGTAGGATTCAGCAGCATTGCGTACTTATTTTGGCACAAATTAAAAAAGAAATCTGCTGCTATCCATAGGAGAGCCTGACAGCTGCTCAGCTTTTTGTTTTGATAATGTTTATGACCACATAATGTAAACAGGAAGAGGAATCAGCTCATTGGGCTTTACAATTTTTAAAGTCAGCTGCTTTGAATCTTTTATTTTGTTAAAAGTTGTTTTAGATCAATATTGCAATTTAAAATTTCCAGAATCTAACCTAATGACCCAAAAATGTCATAGATTATAACTACATAGCAGACTAAAGCACAATATGTCTTTATATTTTAAAAAATTATATTAAATTAGTCTGCGCATTGCAATCACGCCCATCTGAACTTGGAGAGATGTACCAGTGCCAGACCCACATCTATTAAAGAAATTGTGTTTTGGATCCAAGGCAAAAAAAACAAGACTGCAGTCAAGTTAGCTAATTGAAACAATATATACTATCTATTACACTATATTATTTTGCATTAATCTCACAATATATTTAGTGAAATTCAGATGTATAATTGTCATATTTTATAAGATATGGAGCTATGGAGCGCTGTTGTGTGATTGACCGATATCTTTGGCATTTTTTTCCCTGACAACATGAAACTTGGCACTGCACACATTCGTACCATTAGGATGACACCCTCCCAGTTTGAGATCATTCGGATGAGCGGTTCGAGAGTTATGCGTGGAACAGACAAACAAACAGGAGGAGACACAGATAGTTCCTTGCATTAATAGAAGAACACAAAAACTTTTGCTTCATTCACACTTGTTTCTTTAATCCAAAGTAATCTTCTCTGAGCACTCAAAAATGCATAGTTTGCATTTTGCCCAAATTGTAGCGTAATAAGTAAAAACGGGACTGTGTAGTTTTTAAGTACATTGTGTTCACAACAAACATGTGCAAAGGAACATAATGAAGACAATTTTCTCAGGCTTTTAAACGATTTATCTGCTATACTCTGCTAATTCACCTCTAATCTAACACAGCATGTAAATGTTGTTTACATGTACACAGTGTTTTCGGCAGAAGAAAAGAAGTTGTCAGTCTAACCACAGGGAGTCCAAAGCTCGTATATTTCTATATCACTACTAGACGACTGGCCTGGAGCAAAGAAATGTTTTGAATGAAATGTTGCACAACATGGCATTTCCATGGAGACAAGCAGGTGGAGCCTCCAGGCAAAGTTATAGGTTAGATCTGTGGAGAGGCGCACGCCAAGAATGTGTGCTTTTCAGCATTCTGGGAAAAGCAATGACATTTCCATGGAGACAAACAGGTGGTACATCTTTCCCAGAAACGTTACATAGTGCAGCTTTTATCCGATTTAGTATTTGCAGTTAATTAGCCAATGTAGTAAACTGGTGCTTCAGTAAAAGCAGCAGTAGGACAGAAGAAAGGGTTAACCTTCTCTCTACTTCTAAATATTCTGCCATTGTGTACTCTGGCAAAACACCTCTCCTTCCTTGTTTCCAGTGTGTATTCCACAGGTGTATTAAAGGTGCACTGTGCAACTTTTTTGGTGGAGGGTCCGCTACCTACTTGTCTCCATGGAGATGTTATTCCTTTGCCTGGAATGTTCCATGGTTTGACATTAACCATATCCATCTAGTGTTTATTCATTACAGGTGTTTCTATTGCTTAAAAATACAATAATTCCTTCTGTGAATAGGGGCGACTCTCCACAGAGCTGAACTGTAATGCAGCATAGTGCTGTCTCCCTAGATAATAATAATAATAATAATAATAATAATAATAATAATAATAATAATAATAATAATAATAATAATAATAATAACAATAACAATAACATTTCCGTGGAGACAAGTAGGTAGTGGACGCTACACCAGAAAAGTTCTGCAGTGCACCTGTAATGTGAGTGTGAATGGGACTAACAGTCTTCCTCTGTGTTGGTTCAGCCTCCATGTTGGGGTCCGTGGGGCAGACCGCTGGGATCATCGCTGCAGTGGTGGCTGCGCTCTTCATCTTCATCATTGTCATCTACTGCTGCTGCTGCAAGAAGAAGAAGGACCAGGACGAAGAGTACACCATGGGGTAATAATAATAATAATAATACATTTGTATAGTGCTTTACTCAAACATGTTTTACACAAAGAGACAAACAAGGATGAACAGAAGAAACTAAAAAGGTTAATGAAAGCTGATTTTAAATAGATGGGTTTTTAGGGCTTTTTTAAGTAGCTACAGATCCAGCAGTGTTCATATGATAAACACAGAGATTCTTCAGTGTTCATATGAAAAACACACAGTATCACAGTGACCCTAGAGCTCTTACCTCTGTTATTATATTCATATATTATGTTCACATGTTATGTTCACATGTTATGTTCATATGTTATGTTCATATGTTATATTCACACGTTATGTTCACATGTTATGTTCACATGTTATATTCATATGTTATGTTCATATGTGACCCTTAGGGTGAAGGCGGAGGAGTACAGAGATAAAGAGCCTGCTGAAAACGGCGAGCGGCGTGTGGCTGAAGGTGACGTCCGCACCGAGAGAGACACCAGGGAGCGCCGTGACTATGACGACCGCCGCAGTGACTATGATGATCGCCGTAGCGACTTTGATGATCGCCGTAGTGACTACACTGAGAGACGAAGTGATTATGATGATCGCCGTAGCGACTACGATGATCGGCGCAGTGACTACACCGACCGCCGCGATCGCCATGAGGATGACCGCCGCTATGACAGCCGAGACCGTCGCTATGACGATAGGGAGTACGACGACAGACCTGCACCGCCTGCAAACAAACCTCCAAGACGAGACTATGACGACTAACACCAACTTTAGTCATTGCAAAGCTACAGTTAACTCTGTGTAAGACGTACTTTAGTCATTTAACTCCAGCTAAATGTGTGATTCTGCCACAAAGAAAACACAGGAAGTGTTACACTGCAGACTGAGGTTATGTCTCATCAGAAAAACAACATGGTGATGGCGACAGAGACGATTAACTCTGACTTTACTCTTTGTACACAGAGAGTAATTTAGATCAGGCTGTCATCGAGCAGATGAAATGTGTGGCCTACCTGGACATCAGGTTATCCCGATACTAAAAAAAATATTGTTTTATTCAATTTCCACTTGCTTTTTACTGGTACTATATTGTTAACCAGAAAGATTGTACCAGTTTTGTACCATTTGTAGCTGTAGTATAAGGCATTTTTAAGAAACAGCATCGAACAATACTACATATGTCTGTATGAAATGTCATGAAATATACTTTGATTATTGTTTTATAAGAAAAAAAACATCTTGTGGGACTATTTTGGCATATGTGCACAAATACAAGACTATCGCAATGTTTTTATCTGTATAAACATGTTAGCTTTAAATTTAAATATGCAGTTTCATGTTTTGTGATAGATTTTTTTTTATTTTAAGGGCTTTGGGGTTTGGATGACTTGTGACCAGGTGGATTTTTATGTCGACTGTGTTGTAAATAGCACAACGAGAAGCACCTGACTTTCTCTTCCCTTTTACACTGTTACAGAAATTGGACAGATGTTACCATTGATAATACAGTTAAATTGAATTATACAGCTCTTTGTCATTTTTTAAAACACTTTTAAAACAATAAAATTATATTGTACAGTAAAAATGTATAGAAGAGATGGTTTTTTTTTGGGGGGGGGGTTTGACCACTTATGCGCAGTGTTATTGTAAAAGTGAGCTAGTACTTTGGATGTTGTAAAAACAGTAGAATAGCTGCAAGAGCAAATAATAATAAACAATAATAACTACCGTATATGTAAATAGGGATTGACTATAATGTTTTTTGTTTTGTTTTTTCATTTTCATGGCTGATGATTGCGCAGGTCTGCAGATATTCTGGGGGGCCAATTTTGATCATTTTCCACAAAAAATACTGTCTATACTTTTCACTGTTCTGCATAATTAAAGTATAATAAAGAAAAATCATCTCAATAGAACCTACTTTAAGACATCCTCTGCAGTTTTATTACTATCCAGGTTTTTGAGTTCCGATACCAATTCCGATACTGTAGCTTTAAGTATACCACAGATACCAGAGCAGAGACAGATAACAAAAATAACAAAAACAAAAATATATAACATATATACAACACTGATCATGTAGCTGTTATTTAACTCTCAAGTAACTACAGAACAGCTTTGGATAAATGAAAGTTCAAACATTATGAGACTTTCCAGGCCAAATAGAACCAGTAAATAGTCTTATTACATCATATGTGCAGTCAGGGTATCGTTTCAACTGATATTTGGAAGCCGATATCTGATCTATCTTTGTCAGTATCGGGGCCGATATCTGATACCAGTATTGAATCGGTGCATTTTGTTTACTGCTAACCCATGATGGAGCAGTGCAGTCTCATTTTTTGCCATATCATAATAAAGTCTTAAAATAAAGCTTTATGCTGTAATTTGTCAGTCCAAACCAAAAATCAGCCTATGCAGGAGATATAAAGGTGCACTGTATCTTTTCTGGTAGAGGGTCTGCCACCTGCTTGACTCCACGCTGTTGTTTTCCTGGAATGTTCTACAGTGTGGCATTTAATTTAGTTATCTCCATGGAGACAAGCAGGCCACATCACCAAGTTACAGGTCAAATCTGTGGAGAAGTGGACCCAAAACTAATGCATGCATTAGTTTTGCGAAATAAAAAAAACACCTGTAATTCAATAAATAGAAGATGTATTTGTTTAAGTCCATATTGTGAAACATTCCAGGCAATGCAATAACATCACCAAGGAGACAAGCAGATGGCGGACCCTCCACCAGAAAAGTTACACAGTGCATCTTTAAGGCCGATATGCAAACAAGTCCAAATGTGTCTCCACATGTAACTTTTCAGGTGGAGGGTACGCTGCCTGCTTTTCTCCCTGGAGATCATATTGCACTGTGTAGAATGTTTCACAGTATGGCTTTAAAGGAGACAGGCAGGTGACCAGGCCAAGTTTCAGGTCAGATCTATGGAGTGGCGACCCTGCTCACAGTAAGAATGCACGTTTTGAAGGTATTTATGAGCAATAAAAAACTTCATCCATCCATCCATTGTCTTTTGCTTTATCTGGGCCCGGGCAGCAGTCCAAGCAGTTTAACAAAAACTTATAATTGATTAAATGCAAAATAGATCAACTTAATGTCATACTGTGGGACATTCGAGGCAAGGCTAAATCTACTAATACTAATAATACACATGAAGAACTGAATCTGTTTTGTGGTCAGGATTTGGGCAGCTGCAGAGGACTTCCCTTTTAAATTGTATTGGTTTTAAAATTGCTGCTTTTTACACTGACACTGACAGAGAAATATTAAGGCAATGGAACTCAGGAGCATTTATATATTAACTTCAATGATTTGTGGTGAGTTTTATTCATTTGTGTTTTTTTAACAAGTGTAACGAGTCATGACAAAGACAGAAGAGATTTTGGAGTTAAAGGTGCATTGTGTAACTTTTCTGGTGGAGGGTCTGTCAAATGCTTTTCTTCATAGAGATGTTATTGCTTTGTCTGGAATGTTTCACAGATCTGTGGAGAGGCAACCCCGCTCACAGTCAGAATGCAAGTTTTTCTAGGTATTTTTGAGTTATAAAACCACCTGTAATTGAATAAATGTAAGGTAGAGCTGTTTAATGTCATACTGTGGAACATTCCAGGCAGAGCAATGACATATCCATAGAAACAAGCAGGTGACGGACCCCCAACCAAAAAATTACAGTGCACCTTTAAAGTGATAGCAAATTGGGTACTTTAGGATACTTTGATATTTGAAGTAGAAAATAGGCAATGACCAGAATGACAATGGAAATAATATACGCAGATATTGCAATTCAGACTAACCCTATATTACTTTTGTTGTTCATTTATGTATTTTTGTTTAAAACATGCACTTTTCAGGTACAGTTTTTTCCATCTGCTTATGTGCATTAAGATGTTATTGCTTTGTTACACAATATGATTTTAAAATTACACTCAAGGAAAAAAGAAACGCAACATTTTAATTTTCAAAAATTCCTAAGAAATACGGGTGCATTTGGAAAAATGGCTTAGCATCATGATGTCACTCCAAATTAGGCTGAAGACAGGTGAACAGATTTCTTGGTTCCGCTTGACTGATTGTGAGGACAATAAAGAGTGCATTACAGGATTGTTTATGCACACAAACTCATGTTTGAAACTCAGAGTTGAGATTTACCACTGGTTAACTGTGCTCAAGCCTTCTCTATAAAAGGGCACCAGAATGAAGCCAAAATCACACTTATTCACGATGCCACGATTGTCGCAACCAGAGAGAGATCGAGCTATTGGCATGCTCCAAGCTGGACGAGGTTGTCTTGCTGTGGCCAGGGTGTTTGGAGTCCACTGCTCTACCATTACTCGTCTCGCTGAGCGATACCACGCCACTGGTTCCTCTAACGACCGCCCTCGTACTGGTCGCCCCCGTGTAACGACCGCTGCACAAGACCGCGCCAACCGGCTGGCACATCTCTGACAGGTTCCGGCCCGCCACCAGGTCCGCAGCCGAGACCATTGGGACACACCACAGGCCAGTGTCGGCCAGAACCATCCGTAATCGTCATTCCTGTCACTTTTGGTTTGGGGGGTGCTCTATTGTTTGGTTGTGTTATTGGACTCGAAAATGTGTAAATGCCGAAAAAGTTGGCCTGAGGATTAGAAATGGATGTAGGGTTCATATAAAACTGCGGATCTCAAAAATAAAATTATTCTGCCCCCCCAAAACTCCCAAAACTGAGTGATGCGTTTCTTTTTTCCTTGAGTGTATTTATCTCCATGGAGAGAAGCAGGCGATGCCAGCAGGCCAAATTGCAGGTCAAGCGTGTAGAGAGGCGAGCCCACTCACAGTAAGAATGCATGTTTTTCAAAGGATTTCTGAGCTATTAAAACACTTGTAATTGAATGAATGCAAGACAGATAACTTTAATGTCAAATAGTGAAGCAAAGCAATAACACTATGTCCATGGGGGAAAAGCAGGTGACTAACCCTCCACCAGAAAAGTTGCAACGTGCACCATTAAGAATAAGATACTGACTTCACTATTTTTGTTCTTGTGAGCACAACAGGGCAGAATCTGAGCTTCTTTGTGCTTTGCTCTGAAACACTTTACTTTCTGAGATCAGAGAAGCCAGCTCTCAACTCACAACCAAACTCAAAACCATTTTATTTTTAATTGTTTTATTACTGTACTTGTATCTTGTTTTATTGTTTTATTTTTATTATGATTTCAGGTGTTGGTGGCATAAGTGTGACCATCCCCCAAAAGCAATATCAGTATCTCAAAGGGGACAACATCACAGTCCCATGTCAGTTCAGGAATAAATCCCTTTTTCCTTCTGTGGTCATCATAACATGGTCAATCCTCAGGTTTAAGAACACAGAGGTTGGTATCAAATGTGTGTCCAGTGTGTCCTTGAGCAAGACACTTCACTATACTGTTATGCATTGTCCCCAAATCCTACATATCAGGGTTTACACTTAAAACCAAAGAACGCCACTATACAGAACTTTTGTGATGTACGGTCAACCATTTGCTGGTCTCCATAGAGAATTTATTGCTTTGCCTGGAATATCTTTGTAAAATCACTTTGTACCATCCTAGTTGTCTTTATATGGATCTGAATGCTCTCCTCGTGGTGATGGGATGAGGTTTTTGGAGAGAGGCCCGAGCAGCACCAAAAAGACCTGCAAACCCTCCTGCTGTGAGGTGAGTCTGGAAAACTACATCTTCAGTTGCAGCAGTTCTCAGTGGCCTAGGTACTGAGCTGGGGACCTGTGTATTCCAAAGTGCAATAAACACAACAAAAATAAATAAATAAATTCTTTTATGTCAATTTTTGTCAATTATTTGCCTAAAAATTTAAAAACATACTGTGGCTTTAAGATATTTCCCTGCATCCTGATATAAACCAGCGTACATTGATATTTTCTATAGGTGACTGTTATATTCTTAGGCCAGACTTTTCACTCATTTTTCTTGTATGACTGTGGTGTCCAAATGCAATGCACAAGACTGATGCATTACTATTAGCAACCACAAGAGGGAAGTGTAGTCATTTAAACAACTCATTTCCAGAAGCCTGTGACAAAAAAGTGAGAACGATTAATTGAAAAACCTTTGGCTAATACCAACTTGTTTGTGTGAGAAACTCGTTTAAGAGCACAAATCAGCTCCCCTGTCGTAGCTCTAAGTCAGCTTTTTCTGGTCAGATTGTGTTAAAACAAAGCCCAGATTAAAGTCTAACATGAGTAACAGAGCTTCAGACAGAGCAGAGCCTACAGTTAGCATCACACAACCAGGGAATATTAATGCAAAATATAAATAGCCCTGTTATAGCTGGTGCAAGAATTTGAATTGTTTTTATTGTCTCTCTATTTGCAGAACACCCCAGTTCTCTGTCACTATTTGACTTCTGAACCCGTAACTGAAATCTACAAGTCTGAATACGAGGGCCGTGTTTCTGTGGAGATCAGACCAGAAGCTGCAGTGTTTAAACTGTTAAACGTCACTGTGAGAGACAACATATTTTTGATGTGTCAAGTCCAAATTCCCGAAGATGACGAAGGAAAACTTGAGGCTGTGACAGAGCTCATCATTTACAGTAAGGGCCAAATATGAGCTTTATATCATGTTCTAATGTTTTTTCCTCTTAAAAAAATATGGAATTGCATTCAAATAATTTAATTTCCTCCACTGAAGGCAAATTGTTTTTTATTTTATTGTTTACATGAAGATAGTGGGTTTCCTGGAATGTTCCACACTATGGCCCACTATTAAACTTGTGTCTCTGCTTGTATGCATGTTTCTCAAGATATTTTATTTAAAAAAAAATCTAGTTTAATGCCACACTGTAGAACATTCCAGGAAAAGCAATAATAGAAAAAGCAATGTAGACATGCAGGTGGTGGATACTGCACCTGAAAGTTACATACAGTTTTATTACTATGTGTAACTATGTTTTTTCTCCACCCAAAGCCACAGTTCATATAGAGCTGCTAAACTGGGCAGTACCTGTGGACTTTAGAAAAGAGTGACGGGAGGAGGGGCGGGGTTGGGAGCATAAGGAACAGTGTGATTGGCCGAACAGGTAACCACACTTCAATCTCCGCCCATGCAGCCAGGTGTTTGTAAACACCTGACTGTGGTCAGGGCAGTCATGTGTGATGTCACCAAATACCACCCTATAACACCATATACACAGTTTAGTGGTAAAAAAGGTTGATTTGGTGTTTAGTTCCACTTGTCCCCAGGTCCCCCCTCTCCTCCAGTGTGTGAGGTGGAGGGTAAAGTGGAGCAGGGCCAGAGCCTGACTCTGAGCTGTGCCTCAGAGGAGAGCTTTCCTCAGGCTGTTTACTCCTGGAAGAGTCCAGATGCCCTGGATCAAAACAGAGCAAAACAAAGCAACAGGCGCAGTGAGTAACAAAGGGACAGGTTTAAATATGAAGTTCATACTAAAAACATATTACAGAACTCCAAATCACTGCTAAAACATACTTGTTATGAATGGTTTGATCTTATAGTAAAATTGCTCATTGGATGATTTCTGCTTAAGGAAAAATACTAGTATAGTCAACAAATTCATTCAGTCCATTTTCTTACAGAAGGAGGGTTCCTATTTTTAAACAACATCACCAAAGACACATTCGGACTCTACATCTGCACCTCCAGTAACATGTTGGACAGTGTCACCTGTAACATCACTCTGTCTGTGAAACCAGGTAGGTAAAACTTATTTGAAAAAAAAAAGAAGAAAATATAAAACTATTGCATAATTTTTGTTGCAGTGGCAAAAATGTAAATACAATTGCAAAGATTATGATTCTTTTAATATGAAGAAACTGCAATTACAACTTGTTTTATCTTTTATATATATATTTTCTCTTTTTCCCAGTAGCTTCAGTGTCTTCTGTATCTGCGTCTGGCCTCAGTGTTTGCTCAGTCAGAGTCATCGCCACAGTCGTGGGATTTCTAATAATCACCATTGTTGTCATTTATTATCACTTTTGTAAAATAAAGAATAGACAGAAGGAAGAGGGTGGAGTTTATGAATTTATTAATGCTGTTGTGACTGAGTAAAGGCAGCATTTTATAAGCTATGAGGTTTTGGACATTGTATTAGGCTACAGTATAAACAATACAGTAGATTACCCTCTGTACCCTCTGAGTGGCTATCTGAACAATAGCCTATAGTGTAATTAAGCATAATGTGTGAACAAATAAGTTCAAAATATGTGTGTAACTTTTTGTAACGTTTTTCTTTTTATTGCATATAAGTAAATAAAACACAAGTTGTCATCTTTCTGCTTTTTTATATTGATTATTGAGTTGTATCTTTGTTCAGAATAATCTTTTTGCACAATTTATTATATGAATGAACCTAGTTTATGTGAATACAATTTGCTTTAAAATGCCCATATTACGCATATTCTCTGATCTATGTTATAATGTTGTTTCCTCATCAAAAACAAAACAAACCTGGACTTGTGTTTTGTTTCATTCACACATGTTTGAGAAACCCTAAAATGTCCTATTTTTACTGAACAAAAGGTAAAAGGTTATTAAAATGAAAACTACCGCTTCATGACAACAGTATTTTCAGCTGTGGAGATGTAGACAGACTAATAATAAAGGATTACTCAAATAAGTGAATGAAGAAAACACAACTACAGGTTCTATGTTTTTGATGAGGTAACAGCATTATTACATGGCTTAAAGCTCACAAGAGTCATTTTTGTATAATCTAGGAGCTTTAACCACAACTTTAACTGGTGGAAATTGGTAGGCTACCAGTTTAAAATAACACAGCAGAAAGAAATGTATTTTTACAACTAGTTTCTGATAATTATTCATTTTGTAAAGTGCTGAAAATCGCGCACTCAAACTGGCAACCATCTTCCCTATCCAGTGCGCACCAGTCGACGGCAGCTCTGCGCGTTTACGTCGTAACTTTTATTCCATCTTCACCTCGAGGATGGCTTTATTATTCTAACCATGCGCACTGCTTTAACTGTCTGTACTTTTACGTCAAATGTCGGTCTTTTGCACCAGGATGGCTCTTTGGTTGAGTTTCGTTTTGCTGGTAATTTATTTGGGTGAAATTTGGGTCCACGGTCGAGACGTGTTCACAAACCACTGGGCCGTGCGGGTCACAGGTGGACCCCTCGAGGCGGACCGAGTGGCAGCCAAATACGGATACAGGAACCTCGGTCAGGTCGGTGTCTGGACTAAAACTTTATATTAAATTATTATAATATTTGTCACTGTTAAACTTTGGCAACTACCCTACTTGTGCTATTGAAAAGTGGTAAATCAAGACCAAGTCACGTTCATGTTCTACAGTAAATGTCAATTCAAGATTTTATTTATTTATTTTGTTTTTAAAGGGCCCATCTATGTTATGTTTTCTGATCTGTTATAATGTTTCCTCATCACAGACATACCTGGAGTTTTGTTTTGTTTCATTTATACATCTTCAACACACAAATCCTGCATATTTAGGCTGAGTTCTTCTCTCAAACAGAAAACACTCTGTTCCACCTTGTGATGTCATGTGGTAATACAGGAAGTGCTCCACTGGGTTTTTAAACTCCATACACCTTCACTAGAATCATTTGGATAATTTCAGCCCTGGAATTGCCAATCTCTGCTGAACAAAACATAAAAGGTGCTGTTAATTTGAAAACTACCACTGCGTGACATCACAAGGTGGAACAGAGCATTTTTAGATTTGGAGATGTAGACAGATTAATAATAAAGGATCACTCGCACATGTGTGAATGAAACAAAACACAACTCCAGGTATGTTTTTGAGGAGGTAACCACATTGTAACTTGGCTTAAAGCTCAAAAGAGGCAATTTTGTGTAATACCTTCAGAACATCGAAACACTGCGTAGCTTTGATGTTGAGTGCAATACCAAAGGTGCTAGACTCCATCCATTAATCCCATAAATAACTCCATGTAAACATTTGTTTTTCCTCCAAAAACATTCAAATACACAGAAAGCCTGTTCATTTTAATGCCTTGAAAGCCTATATCTATTCATAGAGGCTGCAACTATGAATTCCTTTAGCCTATTTAATAACCAGCAATGACAATTATTAAATAAAGTACTACATTGTGAAATCATGTAGTACAAAGTAGTAGGACTAGTATAAATAGGCCTATAGCATTATCGCTGTCTATTCTGTATCATTTTATATACAACATTTTGAATCCTTTATCCAATTCAAAAGATATAGCCTAATATTTTATTTTAAAGGTGCATTGTGTAACTTTTCTGGTGGAGGGTCCGTCAAATGCTTTACTTCATGGATATGTTATTGCTTTGTCTGGAATGTTTCACAGTATGGCATTAAACCGTTCTATCTTCATTGACACCAAACTAGACGAAGTTACAGGTCGGATCTGTGGAGAGGCGACCCTGCTCACAGTCAGAATGCCTGTTTTTCATGGTATTTTTGAGCTATAAAATGACTTGTAATTGAAAAAAAAATTAAGGTAAATGTTTAATGTCATACTGTGGAACATTTTAAGCAGAGCAATGACCATATGTCCATGGAAACAAGAAGGTCACAAATCCCCAATCGAAAATTCACACAGAGCACCTTTAAATTTTTAGTCATGGCAACGGTCCTAATTTTTCATGAATATGAAATCCATGGATATCAGCTGAATGCCTGTTATAAAATTCCAATATTTACTTGCAACATCCATTTCTTTATATATTACATTAACTATTGTATATCAGAAAAACAGAACAGAACAAAAGGCTTTCTGAGCTTTGGTTGGAGCCAGCCACGTTGGGGGAAATATTGTTGTCAGCTGTTTCAAAATTCCTGCTTGAATTCTTGGTTCAAACTCAGAGAAAATGTTTACTCAGTTACATCATTTACAATGAAAAGGCTTTGGTTAGTGAGATGTGAGGGTCAATAGTAAGAGAGTGGTGTTTTGATCAATAACAGACACGTGTTCGTTGTAGGGTTTAATCAATATTAAAACTAGTATTGAAACTTAGATTCTCATTTGAGCAGGTATTGATACTAAAAAGTCACATTCACAGGGTAGAAGTTAACCTTTTCTGAATATCTTTAGAATGATCTTTATGAGCTGTATCAGAACAAGTATAAGACCACAAATACCTGGACGACTGAGGGATTACACAGATGTAGGATCTCACTGTAATATAAAAGAAAGTACTATTATTTAATGTCAAAAATGATATTCTGTTGTCTAAATAAGAGTATTCGTATCTAAATCAAGATAAAAATGTTTGTATCGTAACAACACTAGTCCATTGCATTATACAGTAATAGTTGGGTTACCATTATTTACAGTGATAGTGTTTTATCTCATCTCAACTCCAGTGCTGTTGTGTCCTGAGGCAAGACACTTCACCCATATTATCTAGTATGAATGTGGGGTGTCAGTGTGTGTGAGTGGTAGTGGTGGTCGGAGGGGCACAGCCTCACTTACATCAATCTGCCCCAGGGCAACTGTGGTTACTGTAGCTTATCACCACTAAGTATGGAGTGCATGAATAATTTCTTGAAATGTCTGAAAGATAATATGATGATAATAATGAATGCTAATAATTATAAATAATAAAACAAGATATAAATCCAGTGTTTTATTATTTATAATTATTATCAAGATTTAGAAAGATGTACCCTAAAAATTAGACTTAAGGTACATCTTATTGCTTATAGAGTAATTTAGTCTTAGACTTAGACAAAGACAAAGTCTTAGACTTATTTGGACACAGTAGCTCACACATCACAATATAATATAATAACAAAGAGTAACAAAAATAGATGGTATAGCAAAAAGAGCAAGAGACAGGAGTCAAATGAGACATAATTATAAAAATAAATGTATATGTACAAGTCAAAATAAGTAGTAAACTATAAAATAAAATATAAAATCACAGCGAGACAAGAACGGCACTGCAATAATATGCTGATTGACAGGGCATAAGGTTATCCGTTACTTAAGATTTAAGATTGAGTTGTTGTACAGTTGTAGAGAGTATTATCTGTTACATAATGGTGAGTTGTTATACAGTTGTAGGGAGTATTATAGTATAATGTAGTCCTGTATCTCTCACTGTTTTGTTTTTTTTTTTTTTTTTTTTCAAAATATATTTATTGATTTTAACATTTTAACATTAAACAAGACGAAACACACACATCAGCTCAGCAAACAGCAAAAAAAAGACAGTCAGACATCACTGTGATCAGCATTGAGTCAAGATTTCCCTTTTAATATAGAAATGTCCGGCTAAGCTATGATTGTTGCCCGAGACAGAATGGAAGACACATGTCCTTCGTTGTAGTCCATGAATGGTTTCCATATGTGACGAAAAGTGTCAGTCTTGGAATGGATCAGGCATGTTAAGAAGTCCAGTGGAATGTATTCCAGAATAAGCCTTCTCCATGCAGAAATACTGGGTGGTTTTATAGAAATCCAATTTAGCAGGATATTTTTCCGGGCACAGAAAGTGAGAATATTGTACAGCTTACTAATGTATTTATTACTGATTTGTCTGTTTGGCAAACCGAGGAGAAGAGAAAGTGGATCACGACTAATATTAATTTTAATTATTTTCTTGAGTTCAAACAGCACAGAGTCCCAGTAATTCTGAATTTTGGGGCATGACCACAGACAGTGTGTTAGGCTGCCGTCATTTACCTTACATTTAGGGCACTGTGAAGAAGCGCCGGGTTTAAATTTAGACACTCGGTTTGGGGCTAAGTGAGCTCTGTGTAATAGTTTAAGTTGTAAGGCCCACGAACGATTACAAATAGAAATTTTCTTGGCAGCACTCCAAATATTGCCCCACATTTCGTCTGTGATGTCAGTACCCAGTTCCCTTCCCCAGGTCTGAGCCAACAAGGGAGAATCAGGCTTACGGAGACGTTTTATTGTCTTGTAATACATACTGAGAGACACGTCTCGTGTTTTTAAAAAAAACTTCTCAAAATCCGAAACCTCAGTGTCCTCCAGTAGTGATGTTTCTTTTCTAACAAAATCTCTTATCTGGAAATACCGAAAAAGGTTATTATTACCAATACCGAAGACATCAACAATCTGGTTGAATGACATGAGGATCCCCTCCCCGAAGAGACAACCCAGAGAGGAGATACCCCTAGCCACCCAGTCCCCAAAACCTGCATCCAACACCCCTGGAGGAAAATCAGGATTGTTGACAAAAGGGGTAAAAGGTGATGTTTTCCCTGCTCTCCCTTCAATACGTCGCACAGATCTCCATGCTTTAACTGTATTAACAGTAATTGGATTGTTACAGCATTTATTAATTGTTTTCATATCTTTAAGGAAGAGCAAGCTCTTAAGAGGACAATCGCATAGTGAGGCTTCTATATCCAGCCATGATGCAGAAGAATTTTGACATCCCCACTCTCTGGCATATAACAGAAGGGAACTCAGCTGGTATATTTTGAGGTCTGGAAGGTCTAAGCCTCCCATATGACCTGGAAGCTGTAATGTTGACATTTTAATGAAGGTCCTTTTTTTTCTCCAGATAAAGGAGCCAAACCAGCCCTTTATTTTTTGAATCAACTTGTGTGTAAACATAATTGGAATCATTCTAATTGGATATAGCAAGCGAGGGAGTATGTTCATTTTCAAAAGTGAGATCCTACCAAGCCAGGATATGGGGAGGCTATTCCAGCGTTCCAGGTCCGATTTAATTTTGTCAAGTAAGGGGATAAAATTTGTTTTGAACATCTGACCGAAAAAGGGGGTGATAAATATACCCAGGTATACAAAACCTGCAGGCGACCACTTAAAGGGAGAGCCGGGAACACAGAGCTGTTTTCCCAGAGGCATAGCCTCAGACTTCGAGAAGTTTATCTTGTACCCAGAGAATAAACTGAACTGATTGATGATTGTGATTACTCTGTGGACAGAAGTATCTCTCACTGTTTGAGCGGAGCTGTAGGAGCCTGTTGGAGAATGAGCTCCTCTGTCCCTCTATAGTCTGGTGCAGTGGGTGAGTTGTCGTACAGTTGTAGGGAGTATTATCTCCTCTGTCCCTCTATAGTCTGGTGCAGTGGGTGAGTTGTCGTACAGTTGTAGGGAGTATTATCTCCTCTGTCCCTCTATAGTCTGGTGTAGTGGGTGAGTTGTCGTACAGTTGTAGGGAGTATTATCTCCTTTGTCCCTCTATAGTCTGGTGCAGTGGGTGAGTTGTTGTACAGCTGTAGGGAGTATTATCTCCTCTGGCCCTCTATAGTCTGGTGCAGTGGGTGAGTTGTTGTACAGCTGTAGGGAGTATTATCTCCTCTGCCCCTCTATAGTCTGGTGCAGTGGGTGAGTTGTTGTACAGCTGTAGGGAGTATTATCTCCTCTGTCCCTCTATAGTCTGGTGCAGTGGGTGAGTTGTTGTACAGCTGTAGGGAGTATTATCTCCTCTGCCCCTCTATAGTCTGGTGCAGTGGGTGAGTTGTTGTACAGTTGTAGGGAGTATTATCTCCTCTGCCCCTTTATAGTCTGGTGCAGTGGGTGAGTTGTTGTACAGTTGTAGGGAGTATTATCTCCTCTGCCCCTCTATAGTCTGGTGCAGTGGGTGAGCAGGAGTGTCCATGATGGAGAGCAGTTTGTCCAGTGTCCTCCTGTCCCTCACTGTGACAAATGTCTCCAGCTCACAGCCGATCATGTAACCCGCTTTACGGATCAGTTTGTGAATCTGCCCGATGTTCCTTTTACTGGTGCTGCTCCCCCAGCACACCACAGCGAAGTACAAGGTGCTGGCCACCACAGACTGGTAGAAGATCTCCAGTAACTTGCTGCACACATTGAAAGATCTGAACTTTCTCAGGAAGTAGAGTCTGCTTATGCTCTTCTTGTAGACAGCAGGAGCTGTCTGGTTTGCACATGGTTTGCCTAGGACCACTCCACAAAGTTTGCAATCAGTGTCCTGTACTCCAGCTCCTGTCCATCTCTGATACACTTTACCACTGCAGAGTCATCAGAGAACTTCTGCAGATGGCAGGACCTGGAGCTGTACTGGAAATCAGAGGTGTACAGAGTGAACAGGAACGAAGACAGGACTGTACCCTCGGGGGCTCCTACTATTACTGAAAACAGTGTCAGACAGAGTGGCCCCCAGTCGCACGTACTGAGGCCTGCCTGACAGGTAGTCAGTAATCCAGGAGACAATGGAGGAGTTGACACCCATCCTGAGCAGCTTCTCACTCATCAGAAAGGGCTGGATTGTGTTAAAGGCACTGGAGAAATCGAAAAACAATATCCCCACAGAGCCCTTAACACTATCCAGGTGAGAGTGAGCCCGCTGCAAAAGATAGATTACAGCATCATCTACACTAATGTGGGCCTAATAGGCAAACTGTAGAGGATCCAGGGATGGTGCCACCAGGGGTCTGAGCTGAGCCAGAACAAGTCTCTCAAACACTTTCATGACATGAGATGTCAAAGCAACTGGTTGGAAGTCATTAAGTCCCGATGGAATAGGCTTCTTGGGCACTGGCACAATGCAGGCGGTCTTCCATAGCACCAGTATCCTCTCAAGCTTCAGGCTCAGTGTGAAGAGAAAGTGCAGGATCCCAGTGAGCTGTGCTGCACATGTCCTCAGCACGCGGGGACTGACTTGGTCTGGTCCAGGAGACTTATTTTGGTGAACTTTTTCCAACTGCCTTCTCACCTGCGCAGGTGAGAAAGACACTGGGCTGGGTCCCTCCGTGGGAGTGGGACTAGGTGTGGTGAGGTGTGGATTGGGCGTCTGGGAGTTGTAGAGATGGGGGTGTCAGGGGATGAGAAACAATTAAAATGCAAATTGAGTTTGATCTGTCTGGGCTATTGTCCTGCTGCTTTGTTTTGGAGAGACCTGTGATGGCCTTCATTCCCCTCCACACATCTCTGGTGTTATTCTGTTGGAGTTTAACCTCCAATTTCCTTCCATAGGCCTCCTGGCCCTGCCTTAGCTGGACCTTCAGCTGGCATTGCATCTTCTTCACCTTGTCCTTGTCACCAGAGTTGAAGGCCCGCTTCTTCTTATTAAGTAGATCCTTCAGCTGGCTGGTGATCCAGGGCTTGTTGTTGGGGTAACAGCGGACAGTGCATGTGGGGACGGCTGTATCCTCACAGAAGTTGATGCAATCTGTTATACAGTCCGTCCTGCTGTAGATGTTGTCCCCATGCGGCAGGCAGAGCACATTCCAGTCTGTGGTCTCAAAGCAGTCCTCCACTTCCTTACAGTCCTAGTATTGACAGGCTGCCTCTTCACTGTAGGGACATATTGAGGCGTTAACAGGACAAGATTATGGTCTGATCGTCTCAGTGGGGGCAGGGCAGTAGCACAGTATGTCTCCTTAGAATTGGCATACAGCAAGTCAAGAGTTCTATTGTCCCGAGTTTTACAACTCACATACTGGTGAAGTGTGTGTAAAACACTGTCCAAGGAAACATGGTTGAAGTCTCCAGAAATCAGTAATAAAGCCTTCGGGTGTTTAGACTACAGCTCAGCGACCACAATGTGTATCCTGTCACAGGCTTGCCCTTCATCCGCTGAGGGGGGGATGTATACTCCGATGAACAGGACAGAAGTAAATTGATATGCCTTTATGCCTTTATTAGTCCCACAGTGGGGAAATTCCAGTAGAAATGAAATACAGCATCACATGAGGACAGGGGGGGGGAGGAGAAAAAACAAAAGTGAATCAACCCCAGACCATGCTCCTGACAGGGGCATCATATGGAATGAGTGCACAAAATAAAAACACCTCCGAGCATCAGCAACATAGTCAAAACACAGTACAAACATTACACAGGACAAGCAACAGGGGCGGGGAGGGGAGTAAGAAAGTCCAACTCAGGCAAGACAGCATCCGGATCCTGCAGCCACTGACGGCGCTTATACAACGGACCCGCCCACCCGGTCGGGGGTACAAAGCTGCGAGGGGGTTAGGGAGGGGCCAGGCTCCCTCCGCTGTAATCTCAGGGCGATTTGACACCAGCCCGGCCTTGGTCATGACCAGTACTGGCTTGGGGAGGCCAAAGATAAGATTGCGTTGTTATAGTTTTAGAGCGAGCAGCTGCGCCAATTCTTTAAACACTGCTCTTGTTTGTCCAATTGGTCTCAAGGTCATCTCTCTATGCAGAGCAGCCAAAATTCTCCTAGATGTTATCCCTGTTGCGAATTAGAGCCAAAGTTCCATCCAGTCTGCGATCCATAGTCGCTAACCTCTCCGAGATGTTTTCCAAAGTCTTTTCCAAAGTGCGGTGCGAGACCACCAAACTTTCCAAGATACGGCTCAAAGTCACAGTCTGAGTATCGGCAGCTTTGCCCATCGTTCCGATCAATCCGGGCAGCCAAGTGGGGCTTTGAACAGCTGCCTCGGTGCTCTGATTTTTCTTGAAAGACAGGGCCACGCCTAATCCAATCAGCAAAAGTCCTGTAATCATGGTTCCGAATAAGTATAAATCTTCTATATCCTCAACGGAAAGCGCAGCCAGACACACAACACGCCACTTGTCCCAACTGTCCATCATGTATCCGGCAGCATAAGTTCCGGCGGGGCACGCAGGTTCACCCGATCCTGCTTGTCTTGTTGAAAAAATGGTGTCAATAGCGTTCAGAGACCAATTTATCAGATCCATAATAAATTTGGTTTTAGAGAGCAGAGCGGAGAGAGTCACTCAGGGAAAAAGACGAGACACTAGACCAGACAAGACAGAGAGCAGAGCAGGAAAGATAAGGGGCAGGAGAGGAGAGAAAACGCGTCCGCCCTCGCCAAGAGCCAGAAGAGTAGTAGTAAATTCCCTTGGTAAATAATATGGATGCATTCCCAAAACCATAACTTCAATGTCCGGCGCACAGATACGCCCCTTCACATTAATATGGCCAGGATTACACAACCTTTCATTTACCAAAACAGCATACCCGCCGCCCTTCTTCTTACCGCTAAGGAGAGTGTCTCCGTCCGCACGTACCGTCTTAAAGCCTGGTACAGATGCACTGTTGTCCGGGAAGTTTGTATGAAGCCAGGTCTTCGTGAAGCACATGGTACAGCTGACAGCGTACTCCCTCTGGGTCCGAACAAGCGCACACAGTTCGTCAATCTTGTTTCCCAGTGACCTTACGTTCCCCATCAGAACTGACGGAACCGCAGGCTTGAATTTCCTTCTCCACTGTTTCACTCTCACTCCAGCACGGCA
Organism: Taenioides sp. WSHXM2023; assembly: GCA_029959045.1. Lineage (NCBI taxonomy): Eukaryota > Metazoa > Chordata > Actinopteri > Gobiiformes > Gobiidae > Taenioides > Taenioides sp. WSHXM2023. The sequence continues at coordinate 7,418,539 of CM057091.1, forward strand.
TCCTCTGCGCATCCTTCTCTGTAGTTCCACAGGAATGTCAGGCTTCACTCTAAACAGCACTGGGGACTTGGAGAGTGAAAGAAGGTGCTCTCTAGAATACACAATGGGCAGTTTGGACTGCTGAGTCACACAGCAAAGAACAAACAGGCCAGCAAAAATCAAGAAAAAACGACAAAAATGCCCAAAAAACACAGTGAGTGTTTTATTGGATGGATAAAGTAAATAAAAATAAAATAAAATCTTACAGTGCAAACAAGAGTAACTTAAAAAGGTAGTTGTTTTCAGGAAAAACCTTAGGAGCTACTGTACCCAGCGGCCACTTTCTCAGGCGCTCAGGGTGTTTATTTTGTCTCTGCATTTCATCCAATGGGCTACCACAGTGCAGAGCAACCCTTCTCCAGATCATTCACTACATAATATGAATTAATGAATCCCATGTATTAACTTAAACTGTGTTCCGTTTTTGGTCAGATAGGAAGTCTGGAGGACCACTATCACTTCCACCATAGCAGAGTGGTCCGGAGAGCTGCCTTCTCCTTCAGAGGGACACACAGCTTCATACACATGGATCCTCAGGTAACAACAAGTTCACTAGCAATATATGCATCATAAAGCAACATTATGGAACTTTCTGGAGGTGGCACTGTCATCTGCCTGATCCCACAGAGCACAGAGTTTGCCCTCCTCCAGGCCAAATAAGAGTCAGGTCTGTGGAGATGCAAGCCCGCTCAGAGTTAGGAATACTTCAGTACAATAAAGCCCAAAAACGAAAACACCAATGCTTTTATTTGTAGTCTATTTTTGGGTAAAAAGTTACATGGTGGGGCTTTAATTTAAGGTTTAGATTAAAGTTGAGTAAAGTAGTATTTTGGTTTTGGTTGTTAATGGAAGCTTTTTGTTTAGGTTTATTTATTATATTCTATTTGATTGCATTGTGTTGCATTGTATTGTATTGTTCATTATCTTGTATTTGTTGCTATCTCCTGTGTGTTCATATTCAGGTGCAGTGGGTCCAGCAGCAGAAAGTAAAAACCAGAGAGAAAAGATCTGTTCAAATTGATCCAAACTTAAACTTCAACGACCCCAGTTGGTCCAGCATGTGGTACATAGTATGTCGATATTTACAAACAAATCACTTCAGTAAACTGTATAATTTTTAGTGACAGAATATTTTCTTTTAGCACTGCAATGACAAGAGCAGCCCGTGTCACAATGAAATGAACATTCTTGGAGCATGGAAGAAGGGATACACTGGTAAAAATGTTGTGGTTACCATTTTGGACGATGGAATTGAAAGAAACCACCCAGACCTGGCGCCCAATTACGTACGTTTGTGTGCTACCAGACCTTAGAACTAGAATCTAAGCCGGGACTCCCATCCTTCCATCAAACCAGACACTTCCTTCCAGACAGTTCCCAGGCCAGCCGAGCCTGGGGTGCACCTAGGAGTTATCTGGAATGCCCGAGCCATCTCAGCTGACTCCTCTCAACTTGGAGGAGCAGTGGCTGTACTCCAAGCTCCTCCCGCATGCCTTAGCTTCTCACCCTATCTCTAAGGAGCGCCCAGTCACCCTGTAGAGGAAACTCATTTCAACTGCGATCTTGTCCTTTCAGTCATTACCCAAAGCTCATGAGACTCCTGACCATAACTATAGGTTCCTACACTTCCTATGGTTATGGTCTTCTAGATAGAGAATATTTATGAATGTGTATAAAAGATAATTGTTGATGACGATTATCAGAAAATGAAAATATGATTATAATTATTTTAATAGTCAGAATTATTCAGATTACTGTGTGCTACATTGGTTATGGTAAACAAAAAACAATTATATTCCCGAACTTCGATTTGCAGGACCATCTCGCGAGTTACGATGTGAACGGGGACAATTATGATCCAACACCTCGTTATGACTTCCGCAATGAAAATATGTAAGATTTATTTTTTCTGTTTGAATTTAGTTAATAAACTGCCTACAGTTTTATCCAGTGTTATTTTTTGTCGTTAGACATGGGACCCGATGTGCTGGTGAAGTGGCCGCTGCCGCCAATAACTCGCACTGCATTGTGGGAGTGGCTTTTAATGCTCATATTGGAGGTAAAATGTATGTTTATTTATGCTTCAATCTCTGTATCTGAGTTTTACTGTCTTAAAAACATGAAAAACAGAACTAGTTCATGTTAAACTGTTTGCAGTGGTTATTCCTCACTTTCCTAACGCCACCACAAGAGTTTATAAGCACTTTTCACAACAGAGGCTAGAGTAGAGTTTACAGTCACGGTAAAGCTTGACTAGTGCAAAAACTAGACACTGCATCAGCCCTATTTTCTGGTTCACGGATAGTAAAAACACAGCATACCCACTCTGCCCAAAGTGATTATTTGAGTTATGTTTAGTCCAAAGTTTGTTTTAATGCCCTGTGTCTTGTCCACAGGTATCCGTATGTTGGATGGGGATGTGACTGACCTTGTGGAGGCCAAGTCTCTGGGCATTCGTCCCGACTACATCGATATCTACAGCTCAAGCTGGGGCCCCAAAGACGACGGGCGGACTGTGGATGGACCGGGACCCCTGACCAGGCAAGCCTTTGAGCAGGGGATCAAGAAGGTAACAGTGTTTATATGTTTATATATGTTAGTGATTTGGGATTACTTACAATTAAATGAAAGGTTGAGGTGTTTTTAAATATGCGCTATGTAACTTTTCTAGTGCTCAGTCTGCTACCAGCTTTTATCCTTGAGGATGTTATTGCTTTGCTTTGAATGTTTCATAATATGGCATTAAAGTCAGTAATTACAGATGGTTTCACAGCTCAAAAACAAATTGAAAAAACATGACCTGTAAGTCTCCTACTTGGAGTTAGATTTGAAGGGGGATTTTGGTTTACTGCAATTCTGTGGAATCCAGCAAACATCTCCATGGAGACTCTGCCACAAAAGTTACAGACTGCACCTTTAATGTCCTCTGCAAACTAAATATTCTGTCACTTATGTCATTCTTGCTTGTTTAAAAAATTATATTTCGGATTCAGTTAAGTGTTAAACGTGTGTACATCACCAGTCAAAAGTTTAGACACACTCTCTCATAAAATGTTGTTCTTTATGTTTTCTACTTTCTACACTTTATATGTGGAAATATGTAGCAAAGAAGTTAAATAACTAAATATTAAACTAAATATTTTTCATATTTTAGATTCTTCTAGTAACCATCCTTTGCTTGTTGACAGTGCTGCAAACCCTTGGCCCTTCATGATGAAGTCTGCTGAAATGATTTTCACTTCACAGCTGTGCCTTTTGTCAAGAAAGTAGTGGTCAAAGCAAAGGGTGTCTATTTTTTAAAATCTAAAATATGAGTTATTTTGAATTTGTTTTGTTGGCTACATTCCATATGTGTCTATAGTTTTAATGCCTTCAGTGAGAACCTACAATGTAAATAATCATGCAAATAAAGAAGAAACATGAATGAAAAAGTGTGCTCAAACTTTTGTCTATCCCCTCCAGGGCAGAAAGGGCCTGGGCTCCATCTTTGTGTGGGCGTCCGGGAACGGGGGTCGTCAGTTGGATCACTGCTCCTGTGACGGTTACACCGGCAGCATCTTCACCGTGTCCATCTCCAGCACCACAGAACACGGCAACAGGCCCTGGTACCTGGAGCCCTGCAGCGCCATCCTCGCCTCCACCTACAGCCGCGGGGAGCACAACGACAGGAAGATCGTGAGTATTGATACTTGATGAATACGAGCGTCCATTGGTCCTGTTTAGGTGTTTGATTTTCAACAAAAAAGTGAAACAACTGAAAAACTGTTGGCTAATGCGCGCTAGTTTGTGACTGTATTGTTATTTTAGACTTGTTTTAACAGCACAAATCAGCTCACCCATTGTAGTTCCAACTAGGTCAGCTCTTAATGGTCAGATTGTGTTAAAATAAAGCTCAGATTAAAGTCTAACAAAGCCTCAAACAGAGCAGTGCCTAGAGTTAGCATCACACCCCCAGGGAATGTTAATGATATCAGCTGCAAAGTATTAATAGACTTTTACTACAGTACGGCATGTCGTGGATAATAATGTTAGAAATGTCGAAATGTTGCAGTGTCTCTTCCAGAAAAGTAAATATCCCCACTCACCGAGGCCGAAGGGCGAGTGGCTGTTTGTTTGAGTGGTGTGTGTCTGATGTCATGAGGACGTCTAAACATGTGTATTTAAGTTAATAATAATACAATACTATATAACATTTCAGGTGATTCAAATGGAAATCAAAGCAACTTTTATCTGTAATATTGTTGTGTAATTAGAATATCGAACTTTGGCTTGGGTGCAAAATAATGCTATGAAATGCTTGCCCTTGGTTTAAATGGTGTGAAGGTCAACACTGACGTAAACCACACAAATGTGTACAGTATTACAGCATACTAGTATTTGTATTTCTTCTGCAAAATGAATGCACAAGTAGCCTATGAATTTTAAATAATGTACATTTTCTAAATAATATTATATATTATTGTTTATGGTGACCTCAGTGGTAGATAAGAAAGCATGAATGTGGGCAGTATAATGCCAAACATCCTGCATACGCTTGGCATAGTGGAAAAGTTTTGCCTGGAATGTTCCACAGTAGGGCATTAAACTTATGGTATTTGTGGATGTTTTATTGCTCAGAAATTCTTATTTTGAGCAGAGTTGTTTCTCCACAGATCTCACCTGTAAGTTCTCTTTTGACTTTACCTGCTTTTCTTCCAGGAGATAGGTAATTTAATGCCTTATTGTGGAACATTCCAGGCAAAACGTTTCCACATTGCCAAGCATAAGTAGGATGTTTGGCACTGTACAGGCCACATTCATGCTTTCTTAGCTACCACTTAGTTACTTTACCTGCTTTTCTTCACGGAGATAGCCTTACTGTGGAACATCCACGCAAAGCAATAACATTTGCATGGCTTAAATATGACCAACATCCCAATGAGTTATAATTTAGTGGTTTCTTTTTCAGGTGACCACAGACCTGTACCAGCGCTGCACTGACGGTCACACTGGGACCTCTGTCTCTGCTCCCATCGTGGCCGGGATCATCGCTCTGGCTCTGGAGGCCAAGTCTGTACATTATTACACTTAATTAGCTTAATTTTTACTTCTTAAAACATGAAAAGCAGATCTAGGTTGTTTTAGAGTTTGCAGTGATTAAAAGTTATTCCTCGCTTACTTTATGCATACTGACCATCCTAATTATTTTATAAATGCTTTTCACAGTCAGATACCTGTGAGTTTGGCCGTAACAACAGCACTTCCTGATTATCGTACAATAAAACTTTTGACCTCAAGAGCTGATTATACAATATATCTGTACTGGGGCGATTCATTGATTAACACAGTTTTTATTATGTTAAATATGTTAAATATAATACAGTCCTTGTTTTTTAGTCTTCTTCTGACCTGGAGGGACGTGCAGCACCTTTTAGTCCGAACATCTCGACCTCTTCACCTCAAAGCGGATGACTGGAAAACCAATGCAGCCGGACTCAGAGGCACACACCCTTCTAATACTCACATAGTACTTCCACTGTTTTATATACAGGTCCCCAGCGCCCCCTGGTGTTGTTTTAAAGTAACACGTGTCTTGTTTGTGCTCACAGTGAGTCACCTGTATGGGTTTGGGCTGGTCGATGCAGAGGCCATGGTCCAAGAGGCCTCAAAATGGAGGACGGTCCCCCCACAGCACACCTGCACCCACAAACCACTCAGACCAAACAGGTAAGTCTGTAATTGTGGACTTAAAGGGAATGTCTTATGCAGTATCCACTTTTATGAGCTAGTTATTACATTACTTTACTCGGAGTTGTATATTGACTTTTCTGGTGGAGGATTTGTCAAATTATTTTCTCCGTGGAGATGTTATTGCTTTTTCTGGAATGTTTCACAGTATGGAATTAAACCTGTCTATCTTCATGGAGACCAAACCAGACCAAGCTACAGGTCAGATCTGTGGAGAGGCGACCCCACTTACAGTCAGAATGCCTGTTTTTCTAGGTATTTTTGAGCTATAAAACCACCTGTAATTGAATAAATGTAAAAGTAAAGCTGTTTAATGTCAAACTGTGGAATATTTCAGGCAGAGCAATGACCAAAAAGTTACATAGTGCACCTTTAAGTAGTTTTAGGTCATTGATGCAGTTTACCATTAAAAATATGCAGAAAAAGTTTGATGTTAAAATGCCAAGCCAAGTGTGAGAGCATGATATGACTACTTAAATTGTTACAGTGATGGTAAGTTGAAAAAATAAGGCGTATTTAAACACGAAAGTCCATGCATTTGAGACACAAAAACAAAAGAAAACACAAAAGATATGATTAAATGAACTGAACTTGCCCTCTGCAGTTACATTCACGCAGGTCAGACTCTGAACAGCTCCACCGTCTCCTCTGGGTGCTCTGATGAGGCCGATCGGGAGGTGAAGTTTCTGGAGCATGTGGTGGTCAGTGTCCTCCTCACACACCCACGAAGGGGAGATCTCGAAATCAGCCTCGTCTCTCCGTCTGGGACCAGGTCTCAGCTGCTGGCTAAGAGGTGAAGACTACACTTTAGTAATATAACTAACAACAAGAACAACTAACAACAATATAATTACAATATATAACATTGTTCCCTCATCAAAAACATGCCTGAAGAGGTTTTAGATGGAATCCATGCATGTTTGTGTAATTTAGCGATCTCTCCTAGGCCCTATTCTAACCCTCTTTACGGTTAGCTGTAAGATTCTGTCCAGTGTCTAGGTCACCCGTGCTCCCACACACCAATTTTCCATAAATATACAAAAATATGATACAATTGTACACAGCAACTTGACAAACCTGATGCGATGTGCTGTAGTTTCATTAGCGGGATGCATTCTGATTGTGTTGTAATGGCGCTCTGAAGGGGGGGTGTCTTAGCGCTGAGAGCAAAGGGAGGGGAAGCTCAGTGCATCAAAAACGAGACCAAAGAAGTAAAAGTTTTCTGATTCCGCCAAAGAAAAGGCAGAGGCTTTTACGGTGCATTCATACTAGTTTTTGTCATGGTGTAGACTTGGGTTGGTCCTGTTCTAGTCTTTGTTTAGTCATCATCTAGTCCCAATATTGATGCGGTGACTGTGTGAACGCTTCTTTAATGCATATTCTGTTGCAGGTTGTACGACGGCTCAAATCAGGGCTTCAGAAACTGGGAGTTTATGTCTGTTCATTTTTGGGGAGAAAAGGCCGAAGGCTCGTGGACTCTGGAGATCAGGGACTTTCCATCAAAACTACGAAACACAGAGGTCCTGGGTGAGACAATACAATCATCTTAAACACATAGATTAATTAGTTTGATATGAGTAGACCAAGATATATTTAATAAGATATTTTTGGCCTGACCTTATGGTGTTATAGTTTGCATTTGGTTACAAGAGTGAATTCACAGAAGCAAACAGATAGCTTTTAGTTTAGTAAAATAAAATAAAATAATTGAAACTGCAACCTAGGCTTTTAAAATTGTGTTAAAGGTGCACTTTGTAACTTTTTGGTTGGGAATATTGTTAACTTCATGGATACAGGAAAGCTCAAAGAATGGTTGCTGACTCTTTATGGCACCTCTGAGGACCCGTACCTTCACCACTCCAGTTCCACAAACCAGGAAGTCCCAAGTCCAGAGGGGGTCCTGGATGAGCTGGATCTACAGGAGGAAGGGGAGGAAGAGGAGGAGTACAACGGTGAGTGACTATGACCAATGCAGGGATCAAAAATGTGAATTATTGAGCATAAGTACCCAGTGTTCATCATTTGCTTTTTTCCACTTGGGTGTGTTTTTATTAAAACATAGTGTACAATCTAATGTATTATAATGTTAAAAAAAAAAAAAAAAAAGGTACTCAAAGCGTTTTACCAGTCACCCTTTCACACACATTGGGTTAAGTGTCTTACCCAACAACAACATTCATCGATGGATGCTGGAATTGCAGTGTGTATGTGGATCTGACCACTCTACCAATGATGTTTTATGTCAAGAATGGGATTTGAACCCCCAACCTTTGGACCAGTGGACAAACACTACCAGCTGAGCTACTGTCGCTCTGTTGTTCCCTCAGGCCCCTGTCACAATGAGTGTGGAGCTCAGGGCTGTGATGGACCTCAGGCTGAACACTGCCGCAGCTGTGTCCACTTCAGTCTGGGACGAGCCAACACTGAGAGGTATGTCTTAAAACTGTCTAACTCTGCTTTAAACTGTTAAATTAATATTTAATTAAACAGTTTAAAGCTGAGTTAAATAGTTTAATAGTATCTATAGTGGGATTATCAGTCTGGCTCACTCTACTGCGCATGTCTCCTGCAGAAAGAGCCGCTGTTCTGTTAGTATCATGTCAGTGTCTTGTAGGATTTCTGCAGATTTCAGGAGGGCAGGGCGAGTTGTGTCGATCAGGTATGAGGACGTCCGGCTACTGAAGTTTTAGACGTTTCTTCTCATCACTTACGCACTCACCTGCATTTAACGCATACGGGTCATTAAGACGTATAAGATAAGATAAGATAAGATAAGACTTTATTGATCTCACAGAGGAGAAATTCACTTGTGACAGAAGCTCACAGTCAGGGGACAGTATAGTGCAAAAAGTTGTGAAAAATTGTGCAAACACTCAGAACAATAAGTAAATAAAAAATAAAATCACAATAAATATTAACATATTTACAACATCAGGTAGCTCTTATGTACAGGGAGTGAAAGAAATGTAAATATATAATAAAACATATCTCTTATATAATATATATATATGTAAAAGAATACAAATATACAAATATATAAATATATAATCTGAGGACAGTGGAGGCGGTTACTGAGGTGACATGGTTACAGGTTATTGCACAGGTTATTGCACAGGTTATTGCACAGGTTATTGCACGGGCTATTGCACTGGTTATTGCACAGGTTATTGCATGTGTTACACAGTGGAGTTGTACAGTCTGACAGCAGTGGGGATGAAGGACCTGCGGTAGCGTTCCTTCTTACACTGAGGGTGCCTCAGTCGGCCGCTGAAGGTGCTGCTCAGTTCCTCTACAGTCCGGTGCAGAGGGTGAGAGGTGTCGGCCATGATGGATGTGAGTTTGGCCAGCACCCTCCTCTCACCCACCTCCTCCACAGACTCCAGAGGACAGCCCAGGACAGAGCTGGCCCTCCTGACTAGTTTGTTCAGTCTTTTCCTGTCCCGCTCTGTGCTGCTCGGGGCCCAGCAGACAACAGCGTAGAGGAGAGCAGAGGCCACCACAGAGTCATAAAAAGTCTTGAGCAGGGGCCTGCACACTCCAAAAGAACTCAGTCTCCTCAGAAGGTGGAGGCGACTTTGGCTCTTCTTGTACAGGGCGTCAGTGTTGTGGGACCAGTTCAGTTTATTGTTGAGGTGAACACCCAGGTACTTAAAACTGTCCACTGTCTCTATGTCCTGTCCCTGGATGTTCACCGGTGAGGGAAGTAGTGTCCTTCTCCCGAAGTCGATCACCATCTCCTTGGTCTTACTGGTGTTAAGGCACAGGTGGTTGTGCTCACACCAGTCCACAAAGTCCCTGATGACCGATCGGTACTCCAGCTCATTCCCCTCAGACACACAGCCCACAAGGGCCGAGTCGTCAGAGAACTTCTGGAGATGGCAGGTGTCCGTGTTGTAGGTGAAGTCCGAGGTGTAGATAGAGAAGAGGAAGGGTGAAAGGACAGTTCCCTGTGGGGCCCCAGTGCTGCAGACAACCACCTCTGACTCACAGCCGCGCAGCCTCACATACTGCGGCCGGTCAGTGAGGTAGTCGATGGTCCAGGCGGCGAGATGTCCGTTCACTCCGGCGTCCTCCAGCTTCCCCCGCAGCAGTGCCGGCCTGATGGTGTTGAAGGCGCTGGAGAAGTCAAAGAACATGACTCTCACAGCGCTCCCGGCAGTCTCCAGGTGGGTGAGCGCCCGCTGCAGCAGGTAGATGACGGCGTCCTCTACTCCGATGTTGGGCTTGTAGGCAAACTGCAGCGGGTCCAGAGTGGAGCTCACCACGGAGCGGAGGTAGCTGAGGATCAGCCTCTCCATGGTCTTCATGAGGTGAGAGGTCAAGGCGACTGGTCTGAAGTGGGCCGGTTCCCTGGCATGTGTTGTTTTTGGAACTGGTACCACACAGGAGGTCTTCCACAGGACAGGGACCTTCTCCAGGCTGAGGCTCAGGTTGTAGATGTAGCAGAGAACCTCACAGAGCTGGTCCGCGCAGGTCCTCAGCAGCCTGGGGCAGATGCCATCTGGTCCTGCAGATTTTCTCTGTTTCAGCCGCCTCAGTTCTCTCCTCACCTGATCCGGTGTGATGTAGACGGAGGAGTAAGGGGGGGACTGGGGTGGACTGCCGGGGGTGGGGGGCAGAGGGGGGCTGGTGCTGGGAACAGTCGGTGTGAAATGAGCTGGAGATGTGAGTGGTGGGGGGCGGGGGGTGGGTGCAGTCGGTCCGGGAAGGGGGGGTGTGTCCAGTGGCCTGGGGGTGTGTGGAGAGGGGGGATCCGAGAAAGAGGCAGAGGGGATGGGGGGACAATCAAAACGGTTGAAATAAACGTTTAGTTCATCCGCCCAGCGCTGATCTCCATCAGATGTCCCTCTGGTGTTCTGACCAAATCCTGAGATGTTCTTCAGACCTCTCCACACATCCCGCACGTTGTTCTGGGCCAGCTGCTCCTCCATTTTCTTCCCGTAATCCTTCTTGGCCCGACGAATCCTCCACTGAAGCTCCCGCTGGACCCTCTTCTGCTCCTCTCTGTCCCCTGAGATGAAAGCCCTCTTCTTCTGGTTCAGGAGGTCTTTGAGCTCAGGGGTGACCCAGGGGTGGTTGTTGGAGAAGCACCGCACCCTCCGGGTTGGCACAGTGCTCTCCACGCAGAAGTTGATGTAGTCCGTGATGCAGTGGGTCAGGCCATTGATGTCATCTCCATAAGAGCTGCTGAACATGTTCCAGTCTGTGGTCTGGAAACAGTCCCTCAAACTCTCATTGGCCTCTTCAGTCCACAGCTTCACAGACAGCTTCCGCGCAGGTCCTCTTCGCACCTTTGGTGTGTATTGCGGGAGCAGTTTGACGAGGTTGTGGTCTGAGCGTCCAAGCGGGGGGAGGGGGACGGAGGTGTAAGCGTCTTTGATGTTCGCATACAGGAGGTCCAGAGTCCTATTGTCTCTCGTGGGGCACGTGACGTACTGTGTGTAAGTGGGGAGAATGGCGGACAGGGAGACGTGGTTGAAGTCCCCGCTGATTAAAACCAGGGCTCTGGGATGCCGGGTCTGCATCAGCGCTACGCTGTTGTGGAGTTGTTCACAGGCCGCCGTCGCATCGGCGGAAGGGGGGATATACACACAATACGTGATCACGTGTGAGAATTCCCTCGGCAGGTAATACGGCCGCATGCCCACTGCGAGCAACTCAATGTCCGGGGTACACAGCTGTTGTTTGACGTACACGTTAGCCGGGTGGCACCGCCGCTCATTCACAAACACCGCCAGCCCGCCTCCCTTCTTCTTACCGCTCCTAGCGGCAGTTCTGTCCGCCCGCTTCAGTGTAAATCCGTCCTGGTTAATCACAGAGTCCGATATGTGTTCATTCAGCCACGTCTCCGTAAAACACATCACGCTGCAGTCCCGGTACTCCCGCTGATGCCGGGTCAGTGCGGTGAGCTCCTCGGTCTTGTTGGAGATGGAGCGGACGTTTCCCATAACCACCGAAGGCAGATACGGTCTCCGTTTTTTCCGTCCACCTCTGCACCCTCTTCTCTTCCTCTGTATTTCCACTGGGACCTCGGGTTTCCCGGTGTGGAGCAAAGCGGGGCCGCGTAGACCGAGGAGCGCATCACGTTCGTACTTGATGCGCTCCGAGCCGTGGCTGAATGGAGTCCCAGACGCGGATCCAAAAAGTGTGAAAAAGACTACAGCGAGCAATAAAACTGTAGTCAGAGTAGGTTTCCCATGTGCGAAACTGCACGATGTTTCACCCACTCTAAAGAAAAGACGAAAAAAGTGTCTAATCTCACTAATGTTAATTTAGCGTCATAACAACTATCACACGCTCTATCACACTCGCATCTAATGTGATAAACAAATAATCCCTCTATACAAAACTAGTATATAGTTTATATAAAAGTAAATATAAAAGACTGATCTAAACTGGAACTAAAATGTATAAAAGAATCAGTAGTACTTTGACTACTTTGAGTACCTGTGCTTTTACAGTTAAAAAAGTACTACAATCTCAACAGAAAGGACACAGTTTTTATGATTTTCAGTTATATCAACAGCATACTATCAGCCATCAATTTTTTTCTAATTCATTATAAATCAGAATTACTATTATTGTTATTATAACTAGTATTATTGTTATTATAAATAGTTTTATTACAGTATTTTAACAGTATTTTTTATTTTAACATCGTCTCTATGTCGTATCTAGGGACACAGTTACGTCATTTTTATGGAATTTAAAATTAAAATCTTACATACACGTTTAAGTACACATTTAGCTGCAGTTCTTGTATTTGAGTGTAATTTTAGTAATTTAACAAAATTTTCTGTACTCTTTCCATCACTGATATTGTCTCTCTTTTCTGGCCAACCAAGCTAAAGTATAAAATGTATTTCAGCTAAACAGAGTGAACTTAATACATTATGTTGTACTGTTTTGCGTTAGGGCCTGTGTGAGCCACTGTCCTGTCGGGTATTTCGGAGACGTGGCGGCCCATCGCTGCAGGCGTTGCCATAGAGACTGCGAGCGGTGCTTGGGTGGGTCGGAGGCGGAGTGTTTGTCCTGTAGAAGAGGCCTGTACATGAACCCTCTGAGCTCCACCTGTGTCCACACCTGTCCACACGGTCACTACGGCAACCAGGGTGAGTACCTGTTGCTCGGAGATTTGGCAGAATTTTACTCCAGATGCCCTTCCAGTGTCATATAAAGCTCAACAGTTTCGTTTGTTTCGTTTTCCTTTCATTTTCCCCCCCATAGACTTTCCAAAAAAATGTACATTTGGACACACCCTCTCATTCAATGCATTTTTCTTTATGTTTCCTACTTTCTACATTTTATATACATACAGAAGACATCAAATATATAATGCAAGGTATATTGAATTATGTAGCAAAAAAGTGAAATAATTCAACAGTAATTTTATATTTTTAATAGAAAATTTAGCTGTGCCTTGTCAGGGTCAAAGAAGTAGTTATCAAAGCAAAACAAACTTATTTTGAGTTTTTCTTTTCTTTTTTTTTTTACTGCATTCCACATTCATTCATAGTTTTAGTGCTTTCATTGAGAATACAAAAAAAAAGCCAAAAAAAAAAGCGTATATTTTAAAGGTTTGCTCAGGGCTAATCAGCTGTGTGGTAACTAAAGACCACAAGTATGTATTTAAAAAACAGTTTCCGAATCTTCATAAACTGCTAAGTTATTAAAACATTTTGCAGAATTTTAAGTTTTAAATGTGTGTTTTTTTGTGTGTTTTTTTGTGTGTTTTTTTTTAAACCAAACAACAACCACATCATGGACATTAGTTGCCACGTAGCTGGTTGGTCTCTGTTGTTCTTTTTAATGCACTTCCTGAACTGCAGTGGGCTTCTGAGTGGGCAGTGATTCAACACAATACGCCACTGTTCCCACGGTAATGGCATAGAAAGGACCTGTTATTATGTTGTGTTATTTATCATTTCTTTCTTTTTCAGAGCAGCAGCGGTGTGTGGAGTGTCATGAGAACTGTAAAAGATGTTTGAAAGACTCAGACAGATGCACGGCCTGTAAACAAGGATACAGGTGACAGTTCTATCACGTTATTAGGATTATTTAAAGGTGCCTGCTTGTCTCCATGGCAATATTAATGCTTTGCTTTCAACATTCCATGGAAACAAGCAGGTCACGTTACCAGGCCAAGTTTCAGGTCAGATCTGTGGAGAGGAGACCCCACTCACAGTACAATGTTTTTCAAGATTTTATTTTTGTACTGAAAGCACTTGTATTTCAATTAATGCAGGATAGATATGTCTGTAATGCTGTACTGTGGATTGTTCTAGATAAAGCAATGATATCGCCATGGAGACAGACACGTCATTACGTAGTGCAGCTCCTCACCTTTGGTAATTTTAGTGCAAACTGGAAAAATTTGCAGCTTTCTGGTCAAAACTCTGTCATCTCTAAGTTTGTGCTGCCTTCAGTGGCCAATTTCCAGTAGTTGGTGACATCACACACGACTGCCCTGATTATAGCCAGGCGTTTCTGATCACAAACCCCCCCGGTTGCAGTTTGACCAATCACAGTGCTCCTTACACCCCCAGACCCCGCCCCTCGTCCCCCTCACTCGCTCCTTTAGTCCTCCAGGTACTGCCCGGTTAAGCTGCTCTGTTTGAAATGTGGTTGTGGGCGGAGTTTAGGTGTTTAGTTCCACTTTAAAGATGTATTTTATATTGGTATCCACAGTCTGGCCGGGATGACCTGTGTCCCTGAATGCACCAATGGGACATTTTTTCACTTAGAGGAAATGAGCTGCAGCCGTTGTCACTCATCGTGTCAGACATGTACAGGTCAGACCCTCTAAAATCTACATGTTTAGTTGTTATTATTGTAATGAAGGGGCTTTTGGGGCTTGGTTCTGTGTTTTCAGTCAGTTTGAGTGATGATATGTGTGTGTATTAGATGTAATGAGATGGGGCAATTGTGTTTTTAAATCCATACATCTTCAGACGTTCTTATTATTGTATTTGTATATAGCAGTAGCATGTATCTTCTGACCTGTTAGGCCCTGGTAAACGGGAGTGTATCCGCTGTGCTGAGGGCTTCCTGCAGCAGGAGTGGAGATGTGTTCAGGCCTGTGCCCCTGGGTACTACTCAGGAGAGCCCCCTGCTGGCACAAACAGGATGTGCCACAGGTATGACTAAAATAAAACTGCTTCCCATGTGGTTATTTTTAAGTGTAGTTTAATTATTTTATTTTCAAAAGACCATTGTAGATGTTAGCTTATGTGCTTAGACATGTTTTGGTAGTCGGACCTTGGCCAGATGGTAGTTAGAATCATAGACTGTATAAAGAATTTAGTATGCTTAAAATGTCAACTTTAAGTATAGCTATAACCAAAAAAAAAAAGAAATAACAAAAAGAAGAACCTACAAGAATGTATTTATTTCTTTATTCTTTCAGATGTGAGGAGAACTGCCTGAGCTGTAGTGGCCCGGGGACGACGTGTCTCAGGTGTAAAGAGGGCTTCAGTCTGGTGAGCCGCAGCTGTGTCAGCTCCTCCTGTAACAACGGTAAGGACCTGCTCTGAACTGCCAACCTCATAGGAGGGTACTGAAAATCAGATGATCAGAAGATCAGATTGGAACAAGTATCGACACTAAAAAAATCACATTCACAGGACAGAAATGAACCTTTTTTGAACAGCTTTAGAGTGATCTTGAGCTGTATCAGAACAAGTATAAGAGACAAGTATACTAGTATACACCCATGGACCAGTATGGAACCTACCTGGACCACTGAAGGATTACACAGATATAAAGCCACATTGTAATATAAAGGAAAGTAATACAAATTACATTCTATTGCCTAAATAAAGATTATAATTGTGGTATCGGAATCAGTATTGAGTCTTGAGTCTATTCCTTAGTATTGAAATTGAGATAGAAATGTTTGTATTGCGACGACAATACCTGATAGGATAACTGCAAGTCATTTTTGGGCCAAATTGAGTTTTCTGTCTCGTTTTACACTCCAGACCTTTCTGTATCTGTAGGTGCCATTGGTTCTGTCGTCAGCTTATCCGAGAGTTTCAAAGATAAATAATCACATACCGCATAAGTCATCCTTTTGACTTAAGCAGTTTACTTTTATATTTTCACTAAACCTTGAAAAATGCCAGGAGGTTAACAAAAAGTCTATTCATGTTTTAATGGAGTGTGTCTGAAGCTTCAGTGAGTGCACTTGAATCTGTCTGTCTAGTAGCAGTAGTAGTAGTAGTAGTAGTAGCAATAGCAATAGTAGTAATAGTGGTAGCAATAATAGTAGTAGCAAGAGTAGTAGTAGTGGTAGCAGCAGTAGCAGATATGGCTGATTCATTTTTCCCTGATTTAGGAGTGAAGAAAAACAGTAGTGTAATTAATATAATCCAGATTCTAACTCAAAACTGCGTTGTGTTTTTAGCTGACGAGATTTTCTGTGAGATGGTGAAGTCCAATCGTTTGTGTGAGAAGAAACTTTATCGACAATTCTGCTGCAAAACCTGCCTCATGAACGGATAGCATGAATGTTATATACAACATTATTTGAATATTGATACTTTGCAGTGACATCCTGCCGGGGGTGTTCTACATGTATCTCTAATGATGTAATATTCAGGAGTTACCATGGTGATACAATGCACACATTAGCAAAAAAAAAAAATTGTCTGAAAACTCAAGAAAAAAGATAAAATGGGTTTAAAAAACACATTTTGGAGTTTGATTTTCCGCAAAAAATTTTAAGTGTTGTCAGTTCTTTATGGGCAGATTGTGTTAAAATAAAGCTCAGATTAAAGTCTAATAAAGCCGCAGACAGAGCAGAGCCTACAGTTAGCCTACAGATACCAAAAGTATTGATAAATACTTGCCTCATTCTAAAAGTCACGATCTTTGCTATACTTGTTAATACATGTGCGTTAATGAATGTTTATATTTTGCTACATGTGTACAGTATATTTTTAGACATACAAATGTATAGAGGGATGCATGTAAATAAACAAAAAATTAGCCAAGCTTTGTGTCTGTGAATTCTTAAAAAAAAAAAAAAAAAAAAAAGAATACATAATAAGAAAAATGTTATATTATTGGACTCATAAAACAATTTGGTGTAATACCGCATTCATCCAGGAGAGGTCAGAGGTAGACAAGGTTTATAGAAACGTCTCTGTTTGGAATTTTGAAACCTTTTTTACCATTAGTAAAACAATGTAAAAACAAAAACTACACGGCATTAAGTGTCTTAAATAAAGTGTCTTTAATAAAAATCAAAATAAAAAATAAAAACAGTACATTTCATAAGGCAGTACAAGTATATTAGTATCCACTAGAGGAAAGCCTAAACCTAAAATACTGTACTAAGTAGGGCCTTACTGCTGTACGTATTTGCATTAAGGTAAACAAAAACAAAAACCTAAATTACTGTACTAAGTAGGCCCTTACTACCCTTACTATTGTACATATTTGCATTAAGGTTAAAAAAAAAAAACAGGACGTTTCATAAGGCAGTGCAAGTACATTCGTATCCACTAGAGGGAATCCTAAACCTAAAATACTGTACTAAGTAGGGCCTTACTATTGTACATATTTGCATTAAGGTAAACAAAAACACTAAAAACCAAGTATATATTGTAAAGGAAAACCTTTTATTTAAAGGGTGGTGCAGTATCATGTTTACAAACGGTGTCCAATATTGTACAAAAGAAATCTGATTAAAACCCAAACTATGCAAATATTTGACTATTTAGAGTGAAACGTAATTGCATGAAACAATAGCATTCAAACTGACCTGAGACTTTTTTTTCTCTGGTTTTTGACATAAACAGGGCTGATATTCTCACAGCACAGACAGTGGAGGGTGAGGCTCGGGGCTGGAGCCTCTGTCTCTGAGGCACAATCGTCTTTTGTTTTCAGTTGAGAGAAAAAAAACAAAAACATGTAGATTTAGGACAAGACAAGGACACTGCTGCTGTGATACAAACACAGGAATACACACTGTAACGGGCAGGCAGTGGGCTCTCAACACGATCTTTAAGTCAATAAAATAAATGTAACTTTGGTTGCCTATATATGTTTTGTAATGCATCTACAAATCATCACAATGTATTGGAAAGCAGCCAACACCATATCTGTTCAAATGCACAAACAGATGTAATCCAGTATAGAGGCCATTTTGTGTCATGTTATAATGTTGTTTCCTCATCAAAAACACACCTGGACTTGTGTTTTGTTTTGTTTCATTCACACATGCACACAAACACACAAATCCTGCATATTTAGGCTGAGTTCTTTTCTCAAACAGAAAACACTCTGCTCCACCTTGTGATGTCAAGTGGTAATGCAGGAAGTGCTCCACTGTGTTTTTAACCTCCATACACCTTCAATAGAATCATTTGGATGGATTTCAGCCCTGGAATTGCCTGTCTCTACTGAACTAAAGGTAAAAGGAGCTGTTAACATGCAGCTGCTTCATGACATCTTATGATGTGGAACAGCATTTTGAGCCTGAGAAGTAGACACACTAATAATAAAGAGTTACTCAAACATGTGAACAAAAAAAAAAACGCAACTCCAGGTAAGTTTCTGAGGAGGCAACAATATTTGAATGTGGTTTAAAGCTTTTGGGAGTAAATTTTGCGCAATATAGGACTTTAACTGTATTTGTAAGTTTCTTTTATTATCCAGTACATGTTCAGAACAACACTTCTCTGTGGTTGCTAAAGTGGCTTTTTGCCCCTACACCAGTGGTCTGCAAAAGTTTACAATTATTTTTTAAGTTTTATGAAAAATATACTTTTATTTTGCTATAGAACACACACTTGCACCATTGCAGAAGTTCTTTACACATTTTTTGACCCAACTTATTTCCCTTTTGTGGAGGCTCACAATTTACAAACATAGGGCCATTTATATTAATAATTTCAAAATGAACTATATTCCTATAGAACTGATAGCAGCAAATTCACAATTCACATGTATTTATGTATAAACCAAAGAGCCAGACTGGTAAATACTAGGGACCGATCCCGATTTTGATACTATAGCTTTAAGTATCTGCCAATATTCGATATTAACCGATACCAGTGCAAATACTGAAAACAGTATTCATTTCCTTTAAACAAAAATAAAATAAGACTGATCCAAATGTGTTATGTAATTGTTATTTATCTCTCTACAGAACTACAGAACAACTTCATATAAATAAAAGTTCAAACATTATGAGACTTTCTGGGCCATCTACATCTCATTACATCAATTTAAATGTACAATCGATATTTTTAACAATATTTGAATATCTGACCCACCAAATATTCCAGTATCGCTGCCGATATCGGATACCAGTATCGGATCAGTGCATCCCTAGCAAAACCTGTATTAAAAAAGTAAACAAGGCATGGAACCCGGTAAGCTTCTGGGTAACTACTCTTAAATACATTTACCGCTCTATAGTGTCAGAATACTTTTGAATGGCAAAGTTCAGTTCCATGTTTAGCATCTTAAAGTCTCCATTGGTTTAACATTTAGCTTACTGTAAGTTCTCTGAGGTGTGCCTGTTTTGTTTTCTCAGTGGTTTTGGTTCTCTTTGCTTCAGTCTCGTAATGACGGTAAAATGTTCTTGTAGACCTCGCTCAGATGGACTTCCTCAAACGCTGCTCTGAGCTCTGATACAGACTGGCACTGCCTCACCTCAAACCCCTGCAGACTGAAATGAGAATGATAAGGCTAAAATAAAATGTGCTGTGGTTTAATAAATGTAGATGGCTATGTGAATATGAGTTTGTACCTGTTCTGAGTGTCCAAAGGTGATGGTGCTTCAATGAGAACCTTCATGAGCTTCTCTTTGCACTTTTTTCCTGAAGAATCCACATCCACCTTCACTGTTTTTAAAAGGCAACAGAACTCCTGCACACATGTAATAATCATATGACAATGTTTAGTAAATAATTATACAGATTTAAAAAAAATTACGTCACAAAACTGGAAGACGTTTGGAAACATGAGGATGACGACTTCCTTTGGGCTTTGTTGGCAAAAGCAACTCTGACAAAAACTGAGAAAACTGAGAAATGTCATTGTATTCTTCATTTTTTCCTTTTATAAATTGCCTATTAATTTGTGTATTATAATTTGTATAATAATAAAACATGTTATGTTTGGCAGATCAACAGTTACAACCAGCTGCCTGTAAGTGACACTGAAGACTTGATTAGAGTCTCGTCTCCCATGAAAAGCTTTAGCAGGTTGTGAAGACTCATAGAACTATAATTAAAATGTTTTTATAGATCCATGTGAAGACGCCGCTGCTGAATCCACGGTTTTATCACATGCCCAGTGTCAGGAACTACACCGGAAGTTGTTAGCCACATGTTTCCAACGTCTTCTGGTAAGCGTAAATAGAGCCTATAGGGCAAAATAAGGATAAATGGTGTAATTAGTCAATGAAAACAATGGCAAAGTTACATAACTATGCTGGTTTAGATTTGTAGGTCCACCATTAACTACTGGATTGAGGTTCAGGTGACTTTATTGGTACCCGTAGGTAGATTTGATTTGCACCTTTAAAATAGGTAGACGTTCTGACAAAAAATACTTCAGTTACAGTGACAACAGACACACAGGTTCCCACTTTCTGTATAAAAGACACAACCTAATCACAGTGCAAATGTAAAAATAATTTAGCAATACAGAAGATAAAAGTTGTGATATATTGAAAACCACGTGTCCTTTTGGCCAACTGTCGAACGGCATATTTAGTTTAATATTTTCATAGTTTATACTTAATATAAATGAGGATATATATCACATATGACTAGCCACCGTTTTGTTATCAGCACTGTCAGTATTAAGGCCGTGTTTAATGTCACTTTGTTTTTATGTGACTGTGCAGCTGCTGCGTGTACCTTTTGAATTGGCCCACGGACAATAAATGTTTTATTGAACTGAACTGAAGAGGAGAGAAACCACATTAATACAGGAAGAGAGGGTAACTGTATTGGTGTTGTTGGACTCAAATATTTACCTTGATGCTGGCTTTGCTTCCCTGTAGTAAAACCAGAATGTTTCGTCCCAGTATTAACCTCCCACTGAGCTGCAGCTGTTTGCTCCATCGTTCCAGGAGAGAGACGTAACGGTTTCTGGATCTCATGTGGTCCAGAGACAAAACTGAGACTGACAAGTCCTGGTGCTGGTCCTGGTCTGGTCTCACCTCCGTCTCTGATCCAGGAAAAACCTCAGACATGTCTAAACTCTGGAAGAGAAGCAATAACGTACAAATCAATCAATACATCCATCAAAAAAAAATTAGAATATCACAAAAAAGTTCAATATTTTTTGTCACTAATTTCAGAAAGTCAAAGCCATATATTACATAAACTCATGGCACACAGAGTGAAACTTTCAAGCCTGTATTTTTTGAAATTTTTATGAACATGGCTTACAGATAATGAAACCCCAAAATTCAGTGTCTCTGAAAATTAGAATATTGTGAAAAAGTTCAATATTGGTCACACCCTAATCATCTAATTAACTGAAAACTTGGATTACTTGGATTCAGAAGGAGAAGATATTTTTATTTTGATTATTTGTCTGTTTATTTTATAAAGTTAATGCACATCTATTCACATTTGTATAAAAATGGCAAAGCTTAAAAAAATGTGTCCCACTGTACCTCTGTAATTTCTGTGACTATTGTAGATGAACAGTTTTTTATGGCTCAAGATTTATTGTGTGAACTTTAGCACTAGAGAGGTTTATTTTATTTGTTCACTGAAGTATGATCACATTTGAAACTGAAGGTTGAATAATTAACTGTATAATACCTCTTAATCATAACTAAATATTAAAGGTGCACTGTGTCATTAGAATGTTCCACAGTGTGACATTAAACATCTTTAACTTACATTTATTCAATTACAGGTTAATTAAAGCTAAAAAATACATAGAAATCTGACTGTGAGCAGGGGTGCCTCTCCACTGATCTGACCTGTAACTTGATCTGGTTTGGTCTCCAGGTAGACAGAAAAGTTATAATGCCATACTGTGAAACATTCGAGACAAAGCAGTAACATCTCCATAGAGAAAAGCATTTCACTGACCCTCGACCAGAAAAGTTACTCAATGCACCTTTAAAGAGTTTCATTGTGCCATTTATTATTTAAAGATTAAGTGAAATTAATTGCAATCAAATTGAAAACATAATTTGAATAAACGCAATTAGCAAATCGCAAAAACTGCCAGTACCATCATTCCCTCCACAAACAATAAAATAGATAAAATGTGATTCTGGTATCGGTTTGTCAGTTCATATTTGAGTCTTTTGGTCAGTTTGTTCAGCCCTAATTGTACCTCATGTTTTACTATGTGGTCCATGATATGAGTTTACTGGGATTGTGCTGCTTAAGCATTAGTGAGCCAGTCCAAATTAGCTTTAATTTTATCATTTATAGTGTTTTTGCAGAGTCCACCTGTAAGCTCTCGATCAGCTGATGAACCATTGCGTCTGGAGGTAAAGAGGCAGCCTGTTGGAGCAGCTGTTGTCTGATGCTCTGACACTGGGTTCTGGTCAGAGCAGAGGAGGAGACGGAGATGTCCGGGGGGCAGAGGGGGTAGGAGGGGGGCAGGTGGAAGAGCAGAGTTACCCCCTGTCCTCCCAGAACACATGAGGTGATCTGCACTGTCACTCCATCAGCTGCACGACAAAGGAAGGTTATGGAACAATAATAATATTCACTGTTTAAAAAATTATAATATTAAATACAGTGTAGCATGAAATTGTACTGTAGCTTCAATACAAGTTCATTTCGCTTGACATTTTAATAAAGTGAACTAGAATTAGCAGTAAAAGCCTATTTATAAAAAAATAGCAGTTTATTATTAACATTTTCATTGATTGCTGTTTTTTTTGTTTTGTTTTTTTTTTTTTTTTTGGGGGGGGGGGGGTTTGGCCCGCAAATGTCATGTAAAGTCGTTAATACAAAGTAAATCATGTTATTGATTCATGTTATGATTTTTTATAGAGTTACAGCTGAGTTGTAAATCCTTGTAATTTGTAAAGATTGTTTATAGTTTAATAGTCACTGACCAGACTGTTGTAGCAGCTCAAACTCTCCTTCTCCGCAGTAAATCGAAGATAAAACCGAAACTTCTTCTAAAGCTGCTTCAGACATGTTTCACCGAACAACATCATAACGTTAATCAGGCCTATCGATTAATTAAATAGCTAAAAATGTGTAATTCACATGTTATCAGAAAGACAACAGCCCGTTCTCATAACAAAGTTGCACTCGTCCGTCCGCGATAATGTCCGGGTTGTTTGAAAGTACGAATAAAGGTTCCGCTTCTGTCACATTTATGTAGAAAATGCAATGTCCAAGAATAACACCAATTTTCCAGTCTCTCTCTGGGCAGTAAGTCTACATTTACTTACTGAAAAAGTATTATTGTGTATTGCAAATGTAGTCATTCAAATGTATGCACTCATGATCAGAACAGAGGTCAGAACATGAGAAGTAAAATGCCTATATGATCCTGGTCATGTTGTTTGACCATCCAGAGTAGCCAGCAGTGAGTAAAGAAGTACAGCATTAAACGGTATTAAGTGTGTGCAATATTAAACTCTTCATTCGCATAGGCTTCCCCCTTGAACAAAAATGTAAAGTTAGACTATAGTCCCTTGAAATGTCAGCAGAATGTTCAAAATTTTGGAATGGAGGCAAAATGAAGGAAACCATTATATATTTTCAATCATTAACCGATTAAAGCCACAGTATATAACTTTTTAAACAAACATAGGTTGCGCTTATTGCACTTAAAAACGTGTAGGTCTAATATCATGCGTCCTTACAGTGAGAGGGCTTGCATCTCCACAAACCTACCTGCTTATTTCCATTAAAATGCTATTCCTCTGGCTATGATCTTCCACAGTATGGCATAAAATCAAAGTATGGTTTTGTCCTGTGCATCAGCTCTAAGAAATAAGCAAATATTTTTAATTTCCAAGGTTGAAAGGTCAGTTAGTTTACTTGCCAATTGTGGGGTTAACATTTTCCTCCAAAAATGCTTAGTGTCTATCTTCCTAAATAATTAAACTAACAAGTACAATGCAGCTGCCTTTAATAAACTCCTATAAACTTATCTGGGTGCTTGATATTGCAAAAGATTTTTTTCATATTTTGTGAAATTCCGTTGCTACTCCTAATTTCTCTATTATTCACTTTTGTCCCTATTCCAGAAATTATAAAGTATTTGTCTACAAACTTTGACGCGTCCACTGAAATGGCCTAAATAGCGCCATCTATCGGTGGCCCCTGTATAAATCCTCTGCTGTGACTCTCGCTCGGAGGATGCTTCAGCGGCTGCAGGCTGCTGACATGTGACTCAATCTATTAGTGATTTTTTTTTGCACTTTAAAACAGAAACTCTCTCATTGCAGCTCCACTTTTAATCCACCCACGTTTCCCCGGGGGTCTCGCTGCCGCGTTCCCCCGAAGAGACGCACTCATCGCTGGGTGTAGCAGTTGCCCCTCCTCGCTTTCTATTCAACACTGAAATGCGAACCGGAAACCAAACTTTTTTTCTTCGAACTTCTTCAGAGTTGTTAGAGTAAATGAGGGAAATAGACAGAGGAGGCGCGTCAGTCCGTGTTATGAACTGAAAAACTCTAGACAGTTCCTTATTTTACGCAGTCATTTTTAGGACTTTTCGGAGATGTGTCCAGCGCCCATCAGCCAGCAGCGGAGAAGCGAAGATTTTATACCCGGGATAGGAGCTTGAGAGAGCGGCGACGTCGAGTGAATTCAGCCCCATATAACGGACTTTATCATGGAAGATGTGAGTAGTGTCGTTCACGTTGCTTTGTCGATGCGTTTCTTGCACTTTTTTAGTTTTTACGCGCAATATAACATTCATTTTACACTGAATAAAAACGTGTATGTAAGATTTTATAGCAATTTCGTGTTAAAAAGTTGAATTAAAGTGACTACTTAACGTGCTTTCAATCTTTTTTTTACATTAATTTATTTTTAAAAAGTTACATTTTGTAGTTGTTCAGATCCCCAGCTATGCATAAGACTATTTGGCACCAAGCACCTGCCCGACTGTCAATCTTCCAGCATCTTTATTGCTCTCTGGCGCGATGGGCGGCGGTGCAAAAACAAACTCCCCTTAAAAAACGTGTTATATAACTCTTTACGAGGTGCCTGGTTAGGTTAATGACTCGTTCAACTAAAGATTAGTCTTGTTTTAAGTTAATTTGGCTGCTCTAGTCATTTCGGCGTTGGTTTATCGCCCGTAAACAAGCGTCTGAAGTGCGTTTTATTGGGCCACACTGGGAGGGAGGAACGAAAACACGGCTAGAAGTTGGGCTGTTGTGAATCTTAAACAGTACAACTTTATTATGTTCACAGTAGTGTCAATGGACAGTTAATAACATGCTCTTTTGTATTAGGTATATAATTAACCAGTATGTTTTTTTAATATATAGTATCGTAAGTAGAGTAAAAGTAACATATGTCTACTGGTACATTGTTACTTATATAGAGGTTGTCACGTATTTCCTAGGATATATCAAATATGCAACAAAAAATATAACGCTATACCAGTAACTAGGCCTATTTTTGACCCTAAAAAACACCCTAAAATAGATTATAAGGGCTACTCACAGAGATGTACATGAACTACTTAAAATATGAAGTTTAAAAAATATTGTTAAAGCAAACGTAACGTGATTTGATGTGTATTTAGGGAAAAAAAGGAAAAAGTTTACTTCCTACTACCACTACTACCACCACCACAGTACCACCTGTACTATACTACACTTTTACTGTATTACTGATTCCTCTTGTGGCATTAGCGCTTAAAACCATTACACTATTATGCAAGGCAATGCATAGGCTAATTATGGGGATATGCCTTAATTAAAACTATAAATATTTTACTTGAGGAAGGTCAGATCGAAATGTTGTACTAATAAAAGTGAACCGAGTGTGTGGGAGTCTTCTTGAAAACAGTATACATATTTAAAATAGTCTTTTCAATGTAATGATTTTATAATCAAAGAAACCAAAACATCAGCTTTCCAACAGAGAGACGAGACAGTAAAAATTGAAGTTTAAAAACATTTTTCTACAATTGATATTGTTTAATTTGTGATGATAAGTGATAAAAAGCAACTGTGCATACGAAGGGCTTCTATATCTATTCCCTATTTCCAGGCATATGTAGGCCTCTTATTGTATAAAAACTTCACCTATGTTATTAAAGTATTGTTAAACTTGCTTGGAAATCAGTTTGAGGAAGACAGATCATGAAAAAAAGGGAAGCTCTTTGACCATGTGGTTCAATACCTTTTCAGGGAAGTTACAGAAATTTTTCAAAGTAAACGCAGCACCCCACCCTTTTATTAGAAACATATTTATCTTTTCAAATGAACAGGCATTGTAAGTCGTGAAGAGTGAAGGTTATTTTTGCCTGTTGTAATTGTACCACTACCAGCATCGTTGCTACTACTACTACTACTACTACTACTACTACTACTGCTACTACCACTACTAGTACTGCAGCTGCTACTTCTAATACTAATACCACTAATACTATAACTAACTATTACTGCTGCCACTACTAGACTTTGGGTTTTACTATTACTACTACTACTACTACTACTTTACTCTGAAAAGTGAGCTTGGTTGCCTCTCCACAGACCAGACAAGTAACTTGATCTGGTGACATCAGCTGCTTTTCTCTATGGATGTAGTTAAGTTTAATGCTGTTCCGTGGAACATTCCAGGCAAAGCAATAACATCTCCATAGAGACAAGAAGGCGGCACAACTTTCACCAAAAAGTTACACAGGGCACCTTTAAAAGAGCTGATGTTTTGTCAATGATTTGTAGTCCATAATATAGAAGTAATTAACCATATATATCGGGCATTGCAAAAGAGTCATAAGGCATGCGTCGTGTCAGGCCCATGCTTAGATAAATACTGTGCAATAGGAAGGGCATCTGGCGTAATACCTTACAAAACTAATGTGTAAATGAATCACATTTTATTACAGATGAAAAAATCCTAAACCAAAACCAAAGCCGATTGTTTGACAGTATTTGTGTGAACTCATTAGGAAAGTGTACAAAGCGTTTTAAACTAAATTCTAAATAATTGTGATAATGGTTAAGTTGTGCATGAGGCAGGACAGCTGTATTTGTGTATCTGGTGTTGCAGTCGCATTTGCAGACACATTTTTGGAGGTGATTCACTCAAAATGAGAAGAGCAGAGCCATGACGTCAGTGCTTTTGAGTCAGAGGGAATTTTATGGGAAATGGTAAAGTTTCTGTGTCCACTTTCAATACGGCGCTGGTGTAGGCAGGAGATGGAAAGTTTGTATTACTATTTAAAGGTCCTATATTACGCAAAATTGACTCTTGTGAGCTTTAAGCCGTGTTAGAATGTTGTTGTCTCATCAAAAACATACTCAGAGTTGTGTTTTGTTTCATTCACCCGCATTTCAGTAACCTTTTGTTATTAGTCTGTCTACATCTCCAAAGCAGAAAATGCTCTGTTCCACTTTGTGATGTCATGAAGCTGTAGTTTTCACGTTAACAGCTACATTTTACCATTTGTTTAGTAGAAATTGACAATCCAGGGCTGAAATTATCTAAATGATTCTAGTGAAGGTGTATGGAGTTTAAAAACACA
This sequence comes from Taenioides sp. WSHXM2023, assembly GCA_029959045.1. Taxonomy (NCBI): domain Eukaryota; kingdom Metazoa; phylum Chordata; class Actinopteri; order Gobiiformes; family Gobiidae; genus Taenioides; species Taenioides sp. WSHXM2023. Next base: position 7,445,974 of record CM057091.1, read on the forward strand.
GTGGAGTGTGTCCTGTATTACCACATGACATCACAAGGTGGAACAGAGTGTTTTCTGTTTGAGAGAAGAACTCGGCCTAAATGCGCAGGCTTTGTGTGTTAAATATGTGTGAATGAAAAAAAACACAACTCTGGGTATGTTTTTGATGAGGAAACAACATACTGAAGATCAGAAAATAGTGTAATCTGGGCCCTTTAAAGGTGCAATGTGTAACTTTTCTGCTGGAGGGTTTGCCGCAAGCTTGGCTGTGTGTCCATAATAGTGTTATTGCTTTCAATGCTTTGCCTAGAATTTTCCACAGTTAGAATGCAAGTTATTTATTTTATTAGCAATAAAAACAGCTGCAATTCAATAGATGCATGTAAACAAGTTTAATGCAGTACTGTGGAACATTCCAGGCAAAGGCATAATATTTCTATGGAGACAAGCAGGTAGCAGACCCTCCACCAGGGAAGTTAGATAGTACACCTTTACTTTGAAGTAGTTATAGTGGTATTAGTACAACAACTATGTACTTTATACTTACTTTATGCAACAAAAAACATGTAAAAAGTGTAGGGGTTGTAGCAGCACAGTAGCGGAAATGGTATCGATTGGCAAGCTTTTCATTACACTTTTTTACTTATTACCAAAATCATGTCCGAAATTTTAGAATCTCAACTCTTAAACTTGAACTCAAACTTTCAAGGACTCACATAATTATATGTTTCAGACCAGGACTAAAACCAAAGTGAGTTAACTGTCTGTTTGAAACTTAAATAAGCTTTCTCTCCTGTCTTAAGTATATGACACAATAAAAAGTGACGCAGACGTAAAGCTATATGTTTAACAACACCACAGACATATGGGCAATATAGAGAGACCGAAATATAAAATAGTTAAAATAAGCCCAGCCTTAACATGTGCAGTAGTAAAATGCAGGATAATATACAGAATGAATGCTGCATAATACAGAATACAGATATAGGGTATTATGGGATGGCCTGATATGGATTTTTTTTTTCTTATACCGATATCAGATATTCAACTTGCTACTGGGACCTACATTTGTGATACCCATATGTGGAAAGCCCCTCTGATATTACCAAATCATTATATTGTCCTTAATAGTGACAGTTGGTTCAGGTAGGGGGTGTGTTACCTGCCCAGCCAGAACCACATGCTGTTAGAGTCAAAACAAAAACAGTGGTTTACACATAAAAAAGAAGAAAAAAAACTACATAAAGGACTGAGAAACAGTGTGGATTTTTACAGAATCAAAACGCCAAACTATTACTTATATCAGATCAAATAAGTTATATATTTTGTTCTGGATGATAAAAGAATTTTGGTGAGGAGATGTCTTCCGCATTTGAGAGACACGTGCTTTGTGGATGAAGGTTTTTCACCCTCTATTGTCCGTGCTGAATTTGAACAGAATGTCTGTAGGGACTGGCTGGTCAGGCAATGGTGTGTGGGTGTTTACACATTTTTCATCTGCCTTCCTTTTTTGTTAATTATTTTAAATTAGCCTATTATTGTACATTTACAACGAAGATGAGATTATGATTTCATTATTATGAACATATCAGCTACCCCTTAGTTTGAAACGCCAACTCTATAGTTTGTGGGCAACGTCTAATTGATTTTATCTAGATTTCTGTACACTTACTAACAGAAGTAATTTTCTTCTTTTGAGTGTTCAAACTTCGCTGTGATTGGTTAATTCCACCTGTCACCACCTATTTGAGCATAAAGCTGCATTCAACAGAAAAGCACTGAATCACAATATAGCAATCTTTTCAAAATGGTAGATTATCACAGCGTCAGATCCTAATTAGATTTTATATTATCTTACAGTATCTCCCACTCACTGATAACAAGGCCCCTAAACATGCACTGACTCCCTGTTCCCCCCTTTCCCAGAGGAGCCCCTGAGCATCTCTATGGGCACACACATGGCTGTATTGTGCAGTGAAGAGCAGCAAGCAACCAACCACAGATACAGGCTTAATTGTTTGGTGGCATGACTCATAATGTGGCAGTCTGTTTTCCTCCTCTCTCAGCGGGTCAGTGAACGCGTCACTGCATAGCCCTCCATAGAGTAAGAGGTCCATGCCATAAAAGGCTGATTCAGATAAGTGCGTACAGTGGTATAGCGGTCAGAGCTGCAGATAATGGCCACTGGAGAGATGACAAATCCAGTATTGAGAAGATAAGTGGTAGACAGCTGGTATTGAAACTGCACAGACTGAGCAAACAGGCAAATTACACAAACTAATCCAGGGCTAATAATGGCAGGGATCGCCACACTGACCAGAGACCACAGTTTCTAAAACACCAGACTACACATGAATGAAGCAATATACATGTATCCACTTGCAATCTTTGGCTTCATAAACATATGTGGCAGGGCATTTGTCACCATGGTGTTTTGTATGCAGGAACCTCCTCTCATTTTCATGGGCTGTTCTTTAGTCCAGGTTTAGGTTCATTTAAGGATGCTTTCACACCGACAGCAGTTCCATTCAAACCAGAAGCTCTTAGTTTGGTTCATTTTCGTTGGTGTGAAAGCATCAACTCACTCGGAGCCGCACTAAATCAAGCGAGACCTCAAAAAAGAGGTGGTCTTGGTCCGCTTGACTCTTCACCAAATGCCAAACTCTAGTGTGGTCCCTCTGGTGAGAATGCAAACACGGGTCCAAACCATAGACAGCAGGTTCAAACGAACTATTCCAAATGCATCATGGGAGGGGATACTAATTATTTCATTTCCTGTTTGTGGTGAGTGAAGAAGACATGGGGCGAACCTTGAACCGTGGCCAAACGTGTTCCAAGTAACGGTAGAGCGATCAAAGGAACCATAACTGATTTAATGAGCCATTCACAGTTTCACTGTAGCGGCTGTGTGGACTGAGACTTGCATTGGCTTAATCTTTGAGACAAGCATATGCTACTGGCAGGATCAACCAGGTAGCCCTGTGTGCGCACACCGGGCCGCCGGTTAAGGGGTGCGACGGGGGCCGGGGTTGAGTCCGGACGCCTGCTCCACAGCTGTCGGTCCGTAGGTTTGTGAGTCCGAGCTCCCCGGGCCAGGGAGGCTCTTAGGCAGGGCCTGAGAAACCGTGTCTGCCAGAGGCCAGTCTCCACTTGGGGGGACAGGGACCAGCCCACTCTGTCCATACTCCACGGAGGGGCTCTGTCAGATGTGGATATGGATATGTCATTACTCTGCCTGGAATGTTCCACAGTATGACATTAAACAACTCTACATTTATTCATTACGGGTTTTTTACAGCTCAAATACCTAGAAAAACAGACATTCTGACTGCGAGCGAGGTTGCCTCTCCACAGATCTGACATGTAACTTGGTCTGGTTTGGTCTCCATGAAAATAGAAAGGTTTAATACCATACTGTGAAACATTCCTAGTAAAGCAATTACATCTCCATGGAGAAAAGCATTTGACGGAGCCTCCACCAGAAAAGTTACACAATGCACCTTTAAGTGTAATATGTTGTATGGACAGAACAGGAGTTTAAAATTTAAAGCTACTCTGTGGGCAGTTGTTTGTCTTTTTGCTCTGCTTGGAATGTTCCACAATATGCCATTAATTGTATCAATATCTATTTATCCATCTAGCATGTATTTGATAACAGGTGTTGTTCTAAATCACCATGAAAAGCGTGCATTCTTTTATGGATTCTGTCCACAGATCAGACCTGTAACTTAGTCTGGTGGTATCGCGTATACCTGTCACTATGGAGATGTATAGGTTTAACTTTTTTTTACTGTGGAACTTTAGGTTAAACAACATCCCCATGCAGGCAAGACGTAATGTATTTTAGATAGATGGATGGATGGATAGATAGATAGATAGATAGATAGACAGATAGAGAGATAGATGGATGGATAGATAGATAGATAGATAGATAGATAGATGCTTATAGTAGGCCTGTCACGATAATATTGACTTATCGTTCAATACGTGATTTGGGGGTTAGTGTTTATCGTGTGTGCATTTTCTTCATTTTCTTTGCACTACTGGGAAATGTTATTTTTTGACTATATGATAATGTAAACTAAGTACTAAAGTGTTTCATTCTGCTGTTTATTTATTGCAGCTCAAGAATTTTTAACAATATTGTAGATTTACAATACTTTTTGTGGTTTAAATCTGCTCTTGGGTTTCAGTGTCAGTGGCATAAATTTGTTTCAGTATTATATTTTATCGTCTATATTTACTTCAGCAATATATCACTTCAAAATTAGTTTACAGAGAACAGAGAATGGGATAACAATGGTGACGCTTGCGTAATGGATACAGAAATACACATAAAAACACACATTAGAACACTTACTATTTATTTATATACTGAAATTTACTATAAACCTTACACAGACTTGATTCCTCATTGACGTAAACATTGTTCCAGTGACTCACCTGAATCAGCTGATAAATACTTCTACATTTTGTGCCCACACTACCGAGCTGTAAAAATAGATCTCCTTCCACTTTTTGCAGAGTTGAGAAAGTGCGTTTTTGCAACTCTAGCTCTTTTATTATTTCTATTTACGGTATAGTCTTAGAAATAAGCAATTCAGTTTTTCTTTTGTGTGTAGAGGTTTTCTCAGGCCAGTGAAGATATGGCGTTCTCATTAATCACGCAGATTAACATTACCACAACAGCAAATTTGAAATAGTAAAAAGGATGAGCAAACAAGAAAAATCTGCACACTACATGCTAATCTGAGTATGCGTACTGGGCCAGGCCTGTGACGATAATTACTATATCAACTTATCGTTTAATATATGAAAGATGGATCAATATTATAGTGGGTTAGTTTTTGTTCTTTTTCTGTTCTGCAATATCAGCTGAAGAAGGTTTAATATATATATACCTTCTATGACTACTAAAGTTTTTCAGCTATTTACTTTTTCAGGTAATATTTTTTAACCATATTGTACATTTAGAATTTTTTTGGGGAATAATTTACTTACTAGTGTTATTTTGTCAGTGGGATGAATTTGTTTTAATATTATCGTTTATCATCTATATTTTCTATATCACATTTCAAATTATAAGACTATTATACGTGACATAGACAAATCCAGACTGATATGTCTGTATTTTTTACAGAGGGATAACAGTCTGCTGGTTTATTTCAGTGACACATGTGAAACAAAGGAGCGCATTGGCCAGTTTAGTGCTTTGCTCATTGATTCTGTAGAAATCCGCATTGTTTTTCAGTTTGTTGGTTGTGGTTAGAAAGGCTGATGGTAAGACTGACACCCTTGCTTTCGTCAGTCTACCTCAGGGCAGATGCGGCTACAAATATCTTACCACCATAATGCAATGAATAATCTCTTAAAGGGTCATGGGTCTTAAAGGTCATAGACCGTCGTGAGACAGGTTAGTTTTACCCTACTGATGTTGTGTTGTTGCAATAGTAATTCCGTATCTTATGAACTTTAAGCCATGTTATTATGTTGTTTCCTCATCAGAAACATACGTGGGTGTTTTGTTTCATCCACACTTGTTTGAGTAACCTTTTATTATTAGTCTGTGTACATCTCAAGCTCAAAATGCTCTGTTCCACCTTGTGATGTCATGAAACAGCTACTTTTTACCTTTTGTTTAGTAGATATTGGCAATTCCAGGACTGAAATCATCAAAATTATTCTAGTGAAGGTGTATGGAGTTTAAAAACACATTGGAGCACTTCCTGTATTATCACATGACATCACAATGTGGAACAGAGTGTTTTCTGTTTGAGAGAAGAACTCAGCCTAAATTTGCAGGGTTTGAATGAAACAAAACACAACTCCGGGTATGTCTGTGATGAGGAAACAACATTATAACATAGATCAGATATAGCATAATAGCATAATATGAGCCCCTTTAAGTGTTTTGAAAGGTACTATGTAAATCCAGTCTATTATTATTATTATTATTATTATTATTATTATTATTATTATTATTATAGTTTCATACTTCTATAGAGTACATTGCCCCTTTGGATTTGGTTTATAAGTCCAAGCTATGACCTCTAAGAAGTTCATTGTGACCATTCATAACATATGTTCATGTTTGTGTCACACATTTTGCAACACACATAGTACAGTTAATCAAGGCCATATTAGATTTCATATGTCAGTGACTTCATGTTTTGGGAGTGATCCGTCTTACGTTATGTGCAGCCAACACCTCCCAGTTCATAAACATGATCCTTCAAATGTGTCTTTTCAAATTAACTCACTTTGCTCCAAGACGTAAACTGTGGAGAAAAATATTTAGTTTGAGATGAAGGAAACAAGGGCATAGAACAGGAAGTCTGAATCTGCATTTGAACCAGATATTCAATTTTTGTATTTGTCGTCATGATAAAAAAAAAGTTTTCATAATTTTGTTGTATAATTTATTGGTATAATCGCACTTAACCTTAAAGGGGGCTGTGTGGAGTTTACCTGCCCCACCAGAACCACACGCTTTGACAAAACTTTGACAAATAGAGGACTGAGAACACACAGCTCTATATTTCAGGTAAAAGAATTTATATATTTTGTTCTGAAGGTTATGAGAATTTTCGAGAGGAGAAGTCTTCTGCATTCGAGAGACGCATTACAAATTAGCAGCTGTGTTTGGGCTATTTCTGATAGTGTTAAGTCCAAACTTTAATGTGGTGTATGAAAGGACCTGGTAGTAAGAATACTTTGCAATCATGTAAACAAATTCCAAGTGTTCTCAAATTAATACTTGTTGCCTAATTGCATCTATAACATTTTACCGTATAGTATAGTAGGGCTCCATGATAATGAAAAGCTTTACGATTTATTATGTTATAATAAGACCAAAAGACCAAAATAACACGCTTTAATTTACTAGTGAAACCACCAAGACTAAATCAAGGCTAATGTTGGACTTAATAAGGAAAGTCATTAGCAAAATCAGCTTTTTTAGCATATGCTTTTTAAAAACAGTGCATTTTGTCAGAATAAGAACCTTAGTGTTATTGCAATATATTGAGTATGTTGCAATATGGATTATCGCGCCAGTCAGTATCAGTACTTTTGCGGTATATAGTGCAGCCCTATAGTGCAGCCCTACAGTATAGTGAAGTATAGTATAGTACAGTGAAGTGTAGTATAGAGTAGCCCTATACATCCTCTCTTCATTGTCTTTTGAACGTTATTTTGAAACAGCTCATTTGTGTCACGGTGAATGGGTTAAATTGGACAGAGAGTGAACTGCAGTGAGCCCGTGATGAGTTCAGGTCAAAATGAATGAGATCCAGATGTTCCCCCCTGTCCCAGATGTGGATCAGAAACACATGTGTGTGAGAGAGAGAGGGAGGGGAGAGAAAGGGAAGACAAAGAGAGAGAGAGAGAGAACAAGAGGAGATATAGAGAAAGAGAGAGATGGAGAGGAGTGGGAGAGAGAGGGGGGAAGCAGGAAACAGAGGAGAGAGAGGGGGAAGATAGAGAAGGAGGTAGGGTTAGAGAGAGTGGAGAGAAGGAGAGAGATGGATAAAGAGAGAGCGAGAGAGGGCACAAGGGTTAGAGAGGCAGAGAGAAGAGGGAGAGGAAAGAGAGAGGTGCCTGCGCCCTTCCTCTTTAAAACCATGCCTGCTTTAATAACATCACGTATAGTATTTCAATGTTTTCAGCAAGATTTCATACAGAGCAGAAAAGGGAACAGTCGCCATAAATGGTACTAAAACTAATATTAAGCACTGAATAATTGAGTAATCACCTCTTCAGAGGATAGAGAACACAATAAAACACAATATAAAACATGGGTAGGGCAAGATTAATTGCAATCGAATCAACAAGGTAAGAACTTTACAAAAATTGACACTTTGAAATGCAATCTGAATCTGAATAGCAGCTCGTATTAAACCTCCTCCTCTGAACAGAATACAGATTTTAAAACAGAAATTGCAATTGCTTTCAAAAAGGTCTATTATGAAACTTTTTGTTCGGGGATCCGCCACCTGCTCTGCCTGGAATGTTCCACAGTATGACATTGAATAGTTTTACCTTGGTCTGGTTTGGTTTCCATGACGATAGAAAGGTTTAATACCATACAGTGAATCATAGACAAAGCAATAACATCTCATTTGACAGACCCTCCACCAGAAAAGTTACATAATGCAGCTTTAAAATACTGATAAGTAAATAAGAAATTAGTTTTTGGTGAGAAATATGATTAAACAGGCTAATGATGAACTTGTATAAGGCTATATTTAAAGGTGCTGTACTTGATTTTAAAACATGAAAACACAACTAGTTGGCTTTAAATGGTTTGCAGCAAAGTTATTCCTTACTAATGCATTCTTAACATCCTAATTATTTACTGTGATGAGTTTGTAAGCATATTTCACAACTTTCAGAGACCAGAATGTAGTTTTGTTGTCACGGTAAAGGTAAAAAAAATATATATATATCATGTTAATGCACACTTTCTGGTTCTTGGACAATAAAACACGTTATAATTAGATGCAAACAGCACACAGCAGACTTATTTAGGCCGTAAGAGCTGTTTATTATAATATATCTGTACTGGGGCAAGACTTTTTCTTTCTTTTTTTTTCGCAACTATGGGCAAAAAGGAATACAGCCACTTGAAGCTTACAAAAGATGTTATTAAATTGCTATCTTATAACTCTTTTCTTTGTTATAAGTGTATCCAGTTTGAAGAAGTAGTCTTCCTTGAGTCAACACACTATAGACAGACAGTTTCGCCATATCTCTATGTTCATCGGTTACCATGGTGACACATGCACACATTAGCAAACACTGCCAAAAAAGATTTAAGACTAAAGAAAAAATACAAAACGGATTTAAACAGCAGATTTTCAGGAGTCAATACAAGTGTTTCAGCAACAAAGGTGAGAGAGACTAACTGAAAAACTGTTGGTTAGGGTAGCTAACTTGTGACTGTGACTGCCGCAGACATAGCAGTGCTTATAGTTAGCATCAGACCCCCAGGGAATGTTGACGTCATCAGCTACAAAGTGTCAATATCCGAACTGTATGGGCCAATACACAAAAACAGATTTAAAAGACATATTCGCAACCTGTCACCAAACCACTTAAAGGTGCACTGTGCAACTTTTCTGGTGGAGGGTCCGCTACCTACTTGTCTCCATGGAAATGTTATTGCTTTGCCTGGAATGTTCCACGGTATGACATTAAACACATCCATCTAGCATTTATGTATTACAGGTGTTTCTATTGCTCAAAAATACAATAATTCTTTCTGTGAATAGGGGCGACTCTCCACAGATCTGAACTGTAATGTAGCGTCGTGCTGTAACCTGCTTGTCTCCCTTGTGATAGGTAGGTTTAATCTGTACTGTGGAACATTCTAGACAAAGCAATGACATTTCCATGGAGACGAGCAGGTGTGTCGGACGCTCCACTAGAAATGTTACACAGTGCACCTTTATTATTATTTATACTTAAAGCTTGTTTTGTGTATTAGATATTATTGGCCCATAGGAAGTGAGAGACTAATGGTTTTTTAGTGTCATTAGTATGGCCTAAGCGTTTGTGGGTTTCTGTGTGATCTCAACAAGGACTTCCTGTGTCACAACCAGAGTGGAGTTAATATCAAGGCAGTTTATAAGTTACAATGAACCAATACTTACTTTATTGTTAAACCGATTCTGTGAACTGGAAAACGTGAAAAAATCTGTCAAAAAGGACAAATAAATGCAGCTGTTGTAACATTTGATCAGTGCTTCTCAATCTATGGTTCAAGTATGACTGGAGTGTGGTGGCATGCGTGCGTATTATAATGTCGTTCGTTTTTACTAGAATCGTTCAAAAGATGACAAATGTCTCTTTTTATATTTGTTTATATGACAGAAGCCAGTGTGAGAACTCATTTTATCTACAAACTGGTCACAGACAGAAGTGGCCAAGGCTAAGATTTGTTTTAGGTTAGACCATAGACTGTTTAAAGACGTGGACTGAGGGAGCGTGACGTCACCCATTGCGTTTGGCTCCAGTCAAATGAAGCTCATCGAGGCTTGCGGTTATAGGGGTGAATTTGGAGACGAGTTCCATATTTGGGATTCCGACCTCGAATATCATAACAACCAAAGAGCCAAACCAGAGCAAGGCTGTTGAAGGTAACGCCCCGACCCGCCCACACCGCTGGTTTAGCAGAGAGCGGGCGCTTAGCAACACTTAGCAACCTGATTGGTCAGTTATTAATGTTCACATCTTGATTTATGGACAAAATTGCAAAATAAAAACCCCAGGATCATGTAGTGGGTTAATAAAATATTTTAAGGCCAAATAACGAGGCTCACTGCAGCAGTTACAGAGAAAGAGGTGACAGTTTTTCAGTGTAAAGTGTAAAGTGTAAAGTGAGTCGATGGAGCCGAAAGCGCACCCATGTTCACTTCCTATTTTGAACGTGGCGGTGAACAAGTTAGCTATGTCCATTTATACAGTCTTTCAAACTGAAAGTGGGAGTGTGTTTACCATTTCAAATTATGCATTTAAAGCTAAATAAAACATAAAACTGTTATTTTCTGTGCTGATTTTTGAGTTGGTTCAGTGTTAATTAGTGTAAAAATGCAGAAAAACATGAAAGAAAAAGATTTGGTTCTTTAAAATGAGATCCCTTTCCAATCGTTCACACCAAAAGAGCTGACTTGTTCATTAAAAGTCAAGTCTTGTGTTTATTTACTTTAAAAACAATGTAGTTGTTTCATTGCCACATTTAACACTTTGTTCTGGTATAGTAGCTGGTATATGTCTGAATAACAGTCAGAATAAGTTTTATTGCCATTGTCATTGGTGAATTTCACAAACTAGGAACTTGTTTCAGCGTTATGGTGCAACAAAACAATGAAGAATAATATTTATCTTTGTTTCATAACACAGGTTTGTGCAGTCTAGACACAGTGTTGATTTTAGCAGGATTCATGTATACACTAATTAAAGGGTCCATATTACGTTATTTTCTGATCTATGTTATAATGTTGTTTCCTCATCAAAAACATACCTGGAGTTTGTTTTGTTTCATTCAAAAAAAAAAAAAAATGTTGAGTGCAAAATTGTGCCTCAGTTGTCGATATTCTTGTGTCTCGTCTCGTCTTGTGGAAATTGTGTGTCATCCCGCCCCTGAGGCTCACCAATGTTTTTTTTCCTCCAAAACTCTAAAAGTCCAGTTTGGTCCAGACTAAAGGGTGTGTCTCAAATTACCTTATCACTATCTCTTTTGTTTTTGCACATTTGCTTTTCTTTGGTCTGTTTGGCGCTCTTCCTGCTCACAGCTGCCCATTAATAAAATATGTTCTGAGTAAAAGCAAAAACAAATACGTGACTTGTTGACTATAAAAATGTAGTCGTAATTTTATAATCGTAACTGTTATCTGGACTATACTCATACACGTAATCGTTTGTTGTAGCCCTGGCAAATACTATCATATTTTGGTTCTCAGCTGTGCACATTTTCATTAAACAATATACTAGATTCAAGATTTTATTGTCATTGTAATAGAAAAACAACAATATTACATTCACTGCATCGTTACTGTACTGTGGAATTCAGTGTAAATCCAAAATATCAACTTACTGTAATAAAAAGAACATAATTGTAAAACAGTTTTGATGAAAAGTTGATGCGGCTCCTTTAACAGAGAAAGAGAAAAACACAGCGATGACCTCCCACCTAAAACACTGTATATCCTGTGGAAATGACTCCAACGAAAACAAAGGCTGGGAAAGTTGCAGACACCTGCAAAAGACACATTTAGTCACGCCTCAGTGAAAATATGAGGTTTTAAACAGCTGAAATTTTAATATAAAACATTCGACTTTTATGATATCAACATGTTTTAATATGCATCAAAATAATTCATTCACAAAGTAAGACGTGTTTGTAAATAACTTGGTAGACTGCAATTTGGAAAGTGTACTTTTCAGTGTACTTCGCTGGTTTCTCCCATGAATCTAAAACATGCACCGCAAACAGGAGCTGATGGCCAATAAGCTCTGCAGTTATTTTTTGATATTTTGGGACAATTTTAATTATTTTCCCCCAAATGATCTAATTTGAATTCAGTACAAACTTCTCTGTGGCCTAGTTTTACTACAAACTGGATAAGAGAACTGGATAATAAGAGTAGTGTAGTCATATTTTGTGCAGTATCCTCTTCACACAGAAGTGCTCAAATAAAATTGTATTCTTGTTTTTAGGCACAAAATAAATACAGACCTTAAATCTCTGCTGGAGATTTAAGGTCTGTATCCCATATGCTAAATAGTGCAACTAATGGATATGTATTGTTTATATTAATGAGTATAAAGTGGCATTTCTGCACTTTTGTGGGCAGTTTTACAGTCCCTCCTCGTTTGTTTGATACATAAACATTTAAAGACACATGTAAGTTAGTTTCTTTGGCTGCAAAGAGGAGTGTTGTAGAAACCCATAGCACCAAACATTTAAAGACATTTGCACATTTATTTCAGATTACCCAATTATCATACTCAAAAACATACAAAAATAACATATTCATTCATTTATTCTCTAATATTCCCACTCTTATTTTGTGGTTGGCCACTGCTCCTGATTTGACCCATCCTTCTCTGCTACCCCACTGTAGCAATGAAGGAAGGATGGGTCAAATGCAGAGGACAGTTTGGGTACACAGTGAACCCTACTTAATATGTACATTGCTTTGCCTTTCACATGAATAATTATGTTTGAACTGGTGCAGAAGTTCAGCACAGGTTTACTCACGGCTTTGTTCCTTTATGAAGACTTACAGTTTCAGTTCCTATCTGTTATTTTCAGCTTCTCTATTTACTCTGCCTTACCTTTTATGGCCAAAAACATTGTCCAACAGTCGACATAAAAGTATCATATGCCCTTTGTCACTACACTAGACTAGTTTGTTTTAAGGGCATGCAAAAATATCAAAATACTGATATATCATGATACTAAATTTGGTGATAGAGTATTGTTATAGTGGGCTGCTGTATCAATTATCGATATGTCATCAACAGTATTTTTTTTTGTAACTCCACTACAATTTTGTTCCTTATTTAGTGGAAGGAAACTTGTTTATGCAATACAGCTGATATACATTCACTGTTTTGATGATTAAAATAGAGGTATTTCATATTAACTTTGCATACGTAATGGTTTAGCAAAGAAATGTTGTTGCTAAAATCTATGTGGTTCATAAAAAACAGTAATATATCACAGAGTATCATGTTAATTATCGCACTTATCACTGTATTATTATATTATTATATTATTTTGCTCATCTTGTGAACTAAAAACATAAACATTTGCTTTTCATTAATATTTGTCATAGGTTGCTTTCATGTTCTAGATTTTGATGATGTGGCAAGGATGGAAGGATCTTTATAACTCTGTGGGAGATTCACAATCATATATTTAGGGTCGAATAAGCCTGACATGTTTCACAGTATGGCATTAAATGTATCTATCCCTATTGAGATAAGCAGTCTTATCTATGGAGAGGAGAGGATGCATGTTTTTTCATTCATTTTAGCAATGAAAACATCTATTATCTTTTAAATCTCTTCTTAAAACTAATTTTTATCGGTTGGCCTTCCTTTAGCTGGTTTTAACTAGATTTTATTCCTTATTTGTTTTATTCTATTTTATTAACTTGAATTGATTGCTTCATTGTCTGATTTTGTATGCTTTCTGGATGCTATTTTTATTCTTTGCAGCTTGTACAGCTCTTTGTAAACCTTGTTTTTAATATTATTATTAAATAGACTTTAGACTAAAATTTTTGTTCAGCGGATACTGGCAATTCCAGGGCTGAAATTACCATTACCAGATGATTCTAGTGAAGGTGTGTGGAGTTTAAAAATGCAGGGGAGCATTTCCTGTATTACCACATGACATCACAGACTGTGTGTGTTTTCTGTTTGAGAGAAGTTAAACGTGTGAATAAGACGAAGCAAAACTCCAGGTGTGTTTTTGATGGAAACAACATCAGGAAATGGGGTAATACAGGCCCTTTAAAAGTGTAATCCAACTGAAAGCTGCTCTCGCTCATGCATCTGTGGTCATGTAATGCTATTATCAGCAGATTTATAATACAAGCGTTAAAATCTTTACTTTTGTGGCCAGAGTGTGTCAAACGTCCATAGAGATGCATTACAAAAACAATGTAAAAATGTAAACCTAAGAGCCATGGAACAACCCCAAAACCTCCTGGCTCAACACTAGTAAATACAATGACATTATAGGGTAAATACTTTTGAACACTAACTGTTGTATTTAGAGTCTTAAAATCTTCATTGGTTTAACATTAGGCTAAATGAAAATTCTATGAGTGTCATAGACTTAAAGGTGCATCTCCACAGACCCTCCAACAGAAAAGTTACACAATACACCTTTAAACTTAGACAAAAAAACAAAAACAAATTAATCCTCAAGGGAAATGACTTGGACACAATAGCTCACACATTACAGTATTATAGTAAAAAGTATAAATGGTACGAGATTAATAAGTCGCAAAAACAGGAAGAGACTTTTAGTCAAATAAACGACAATTATACGGATTTGTGTATGCAAACCCAAGCTCTATTCAAATGCAACTAATTTACCCCAAGAACAATGAAAAACACGTTCTAATGTGTTAAACCTCACCAGAGTCAGTTTTGTGTAATGGGACCTTTAACCCTTTTAACCTTATTTCCTTTTGAACCTTAACTGCATCATGTTACACAGAGAAGCCAAATGCAGCTCTTAACTCTAAATCTAATCTCTAAACTGAAAGTGTGACGTGTGTGTGACTTCCTTCCTTTTTGTCTCTGCAGAAAGAGGACCCAACCCCAAAGACCAGCCCCGGGTTCCAGGGAAAGTCCGGCTGGATGAAGAAGGCCCACGGTCGAGTCCTGTTGAGCTACAAAGATCGCTTTATCACTGTGGGCAAGACCGAGATCCTGGTCTATGAGAACGAGGTACTGTCTGTTCATGCTTTGCAGTATCATCATACTGGGGGAAGGTGTACTGCATGTGTGTCTGTGGTGGAATGTTCAGCGGTTACCATAGTGACACAATGCACACAATTGATACTTTAGCTGCCCCCATCTTTATTAAATATAATCGGCCTATAGAATGTTCTGATGTCAATTGAGATTCAGCAATTGATACTTTATACTGCAGCTAATGCCATCAAAACGCCCTGGGAGGTGAAGCTAACTAGAGGCACTGCTGTGTCTGAAGCTCTGTTACTCAAGTTAGACTTAAGTCTGATATATCTTTTCTTTCAGGACCAGAAAAATTGCCTGGAGCGAGTGGATTTGGAAAACTACGACAAATGTCACGAAATGAAGACGGGCTTCAAGAAGAAGCACAGATTGGTCCTCCTGCGATCGCCCAAAACTCAGAACAAGGTGAACTGGATCCCTTCATGCATTTAAGAGCAGGGACACATAACATAAATGTTTAAAAATTAAGAATCAAGAACAAAACTCGAGACACACGCTCACTGTAGTGTACATATGACCTGTCCACAGCCAGAGCCACACGCTTTGACAAAACTTTCCAACGACGAGTAGATCTGGAACCGTAACCTGTGCGCTGTCCTTTTTTTAAAACAAATAAATAAATAAAATAAATACAAATTAAACATTTATGAATGTTTTATAAAGTAATAATACAAGTTTTTATCCTCGTTTGTAAATGATGATTAAACACTTGTTAATTTTATGTAATTTTTACTAAATTATTAATTAATGGCTGATAAACATTTACAAATGAGCAGCATATGTAAGCTGGGGCGAAGTTAACATATTGCAGAGGCTGATCGTCTGTGAGGTTTGTGGCCAGGAATAGCACCGTGCAATATAACAGCTACTGCAGATGTAACTCTACACATTAAACAACATGTGCTTTTTCGTATGATAATGATGATTTCTGAGCTTAAAGGTGCACTGTGTAACTTTTCAGGTAGAGGGTCCACTATTTCGACTCCATGTTGTTTTTTTCCCTGAAATGATCTACAGTATGGCATCTCCATGGAGACAAGCAGGCCACATTACCAGGCCAAGTTACAGGTCAGATCTGTGGAGAAGTGGACCTGCGCACAATCATAATGTTTTTGTGATAGTTTTGAGAAATAAAACAAATAACACCTCCAACTGAATAAATACAATATATAGTTGTTTAATGCCATACAGTGAAACAATCCAGACAAAGCAATAACATCTCCATGGAGAAAAGCATTTGACGGACCCTCCTCCAGAAAAGTTACACAGTGCACATTTAACTTTATCTTCCGTATTATTTGTCGATGTTGGACACGTGAACTCAGGGAAGGATAAGGTGGGTTTTGACTGTTGAGCTGAGGTGATGACTGACTTCCTGTTTGTGGTGAAGCTTTCGGTGGTTGTGCAGTGCACCACTGTGGTGGTCAGAGGATCTAATATAAAGTAGAGCACGATTTGCAGTATATAACTTTAATTTAGCCTTTATAACACTTTACTGTTATTAAATACATACATTATATAAAAAATAAAACAGTTGTAATTCTCCGCTAATATAATGACATTGGCAGACATGACATAAATGAATGACTACAGTGTGGAGCTTTTCAATCATGTAAAGTGATTTACTAACAAACTACTAATATAAAACATAACTAAAAGTGGATTCATTTTCATATATGAACATCGCATAGAATGTCAAAGTAGTTCTAAAATATGTGAATGCATAATAGTGTTGTCATGATACTAAAATTTCAAACTTGATTTGGATACCAAGGAATACACTCAATATCACAGTAATAATAAAATATATACTAGTTTATGTGCTTTTACACTTGTTCTGATACAACTCAAGCTCATTCTAAAGCTATTCAGGTTCAAGGTTCATTTCTGTCCTGTGAATGTGACTTTTTTAGTATTGATACCTGCTCAAATGAGTATCCAGTTTCGATAATAGTTTTAGTATTGATTAGTATCTGATTTTTGATACTTTTGACAACCCTAATGCATAATAGACTTAGCAAGAAAAGGTGTAACACAGCTCTGGTAAGGTACTGGCTGGCTTACAATTTGTGAAGAAAATACAGCATATGGTCTTAGCCTTTTCAACAAAGATTTTGATTTAAATTTTGCCAGTTTTCTTGTCTAAACCTCCACAGTCCTCCCTTAACAGCACAGTGGCCAAATCTCATTAGCAGGTTTTTCTCTGAACGTCTTAGGCGAGCCCCGGGTTGTGAATGAACTGTGCTTCTTGGCGGTGTCCTGGGGTCTCCTTGGAAACGGCCCCTTTACCAGAGCTCAACCAAAACAACACACTTTAATTATAGCTGGCTTTAAGATTACATCACTGTACTCAGTGTATGTGGGGTTTGGTGGGAAATTATTAAAACTGTTTTGTATGGATGGATATACTAGTATACAGTGGTGTTCTAAAGATAAACACATTCTTACAAGTTTTAAAAGTTCGATTCAGTGTATTTTTATATATCCCAAAATTAAATGAAATAAGGTTGAACATTTATATTTTACCATGTGACTTGTAAATGCAGTTTATGCTTTGATTTTTATCTTCTTTTTGTGTTTTGTTGTTGTTTTTTAAGGCAAAAGGAGAAATTCAGTTTGTTTTGTTGTTCTTTTTTAAGGTTATTTTGGAAATCAAATCAAATAACAGGATGTTTCTGTCAAATAAAACAGACCGACCCAGTTTTGTTCTGGTTTAGTGAAGTTTTTTGAAGTTAAAGCTGCACTATGTAACTTTTCTGGTAGAGGTTTTGCCCCTGCTTGTCTCCATGGAGATTGTATTGCTTCGCAGGATGGCATTAAACTTCTCTATCTTTGTGGAATAAAACACCGGGCCACGTTACAGGTCAGATCTGTGGAGAGGTGACCCTACTCACAGTAAGAAGAGAGTGGGTATTTTTGAGCAATAAAATAACCTCTTAGTGAATAAATGCTTAATTACATATTGTCCAGGCAAAGCAATAAAATCTCCATGGAGACGAGTAGGTGGTGGACCCTGCCTTTGAAAATTTACACCGTGCACCTTTAAGTTTTCTTTTAATAAAAAATTACACTCCGGGGCCAAAATGCTCAAAAGACGTTTCATTACATTTGTGGAAAATAGTCTCCAGCTGCTCGTAAATCCTTTTATAGCATTTTATACCGTCATCTTATTTTCTCTTTTATGAAGCAATGGACAGTTTTGTTTTGTTTTTTGTACTAGGAGCTTTGCACTGGCCTTCAGACATTTTTCTCACCTGATCTTTGCCAATCTAACATCAATAACAAAGAGTGAATTTGACGACTTTTATGACTATAATTATACCAGTGGTTTACAACATCACAATGCAATGTTTCTTTTGTAATCAAGTTGTTTAATTTTTCCATGTTTTATGCCATATGTTCAGGACTTGAAGTTTGTTTGGGGTTTTTTTGTATTTACTTAGCCAAAGAAAACTGGTCAGGTTTCTGGTGGGACACTGCCTTATATCTGTCTGAAGGGAATTAATCTGTTATGGAAATCGATGAATTAATTAATCATCTGCAAACAATTTACAAATGTGTATTAATCATTAACTACTCATGTACTAATAATATTTTTAGTAAGTGATTACTTTATGATTAAAGTTGCACTGTGCCAAAAAAAGTTACACAACGCACCTTTAATAAACATTTGCAAATTATTTGTAATTATGGCTTATTATAAAGTGTTACCTATGACTTTACAATACAATATTACCTTTTGTAATCAAGATCTTTCCACTATTTTCCATGCATCTTCCATTCATAGGTCCATGATATGAAGTTCCAGGCCCAGTCCGCGGAGGAGAAAGTAGCCTGGATCAAAGCTCTGTGTGACGGCATCAACCGAGCCAAGAACAAAATATTTGATGAGGTAATAGATGTAGTTATAATGGTATTACATGGTTTTAGTATGCGTCACCACTGTGTATCTGTGCACAGTGTTGGTGGTTTTCAGATCCTTGAATGTGATGATGTCGTACTCTCAGATGGGGGGAAAAGACAGATTTTCCTATTGATAACTTTGTACTTTGCCATGAAATATCAGAAAGGTAAATTCCCAAATATCAACCCTGATGATTTCTGTTATTTACTAGACCCAAGACCAGGCTATATTACAACAAAAATCTGCAGGTGAACAATATTAATTTTAGTTGCCCCCGATCTGTATTACATAATCTTGGCCTATCCACCTTATTCCACCCCGCCCACTTTTGTCTCTAAACGCTCCTAAACCGAATTTGGGAAACGTTTTGCATCTTAAATATGACAAAAGTCAGTTCATTTGTGTAAAATGTTAAATGTTCATGTGCATCAACAAGTTTTACGTTGTACTTTGCCATGAAATATCAGAAAGGTAAATTCACAAATGTTTAACCTGATCATTTCTATTAATGTTTCAAGGCAATAAAGACAACTTTAATTGAATGAATACAAGATGTATATGTTTAACACTGGAATATTTTAGACAAAGCAGTAACATCACAGACAAGCAGGTGACGGACCTTCCTCGAGGATAGTTACACAGTGCACCTTTAATATACATAATCCAAGAGGTCGTATTTCTCTCACAGTTCTTTGTCCCTTCATGTGCAGTTTAAATGTCATTAGTGGATCTATATATAAGTGACCCATCTTTTGGACATTTACAGTTGAAGGTGGATGAGAGCAGTAACTTGGAGCACGTGACTCGTTCCAGACCCAAAGGGAACAGAGGCCGCCGTCCTCCGACTCGCATTCACATGAAAGAGGTTTGTGTTTCATATTATTTAAAGCAACACTGCGTAACTTTTACATGCTGTGGAACTACGGGACAACAAGCAGGTGGAGGGTTTTTTTTTGTTTTTGTTTTTTGTTTCCAAATTGTTGTGCAATAAATATAACTCATGACGCAAATGCATGCTTTTATTTCAGTTAATTTATTGGCTAAAAAGTTACATGGTGGAGCTTTAAAATGAATCAGTTAAGTTAAATTAAGCAGGTTAAATACTGTTCTGTGTATTGCAAAATAAACAAAACAGAACATATACTTCTTTGTGCATTCTATAAGATTTTTGCAAATAAATTACAGTATATTATTTATACATACATTCAGGGTGGAAAGTAACTTAACTTATTACAAATACTCAGTTTACTATAATTAATTGAGATTTTTGAGGTAGTTGGACTTTTTGAGTAGATTCCTAAACGTTTAATTGACTATAATTCTAGCCATGTTATTGTAATAAGTCATATTTTAATATTTTTTAAGTCACTGAGTACTGTACAAGTCCCATTTGTCCCACTCCACATCTGTCTCTGACAGTGGTGGATGAAGTACTCAATTTTGTTACTTCAGTAGTAACAAGTAGTAAAACTATTGAAGTACCTGTTTAAAATTGTTCTTTAAGAGTACTTTGCAGAGATTATTGAAACTATTAAAGCATCAAATGTAGAGATTCTGATAAATAATTCAGCTGATTTTAAGCGATTCAGTTGATTTCTTAATTTTTCTAGTTGTTTTGTGTTTTTGTGTGTTTGGTTAACTTAAAATTGGGACATTAACTCAAATAAAATGTGTTAAAAATAAGTATCGGCTTTTTTTTAGCACATCTCAAACCATAAAGAAAAGTACTTTTTACTTTTCAGTCCAGATCTAAAATGTAGCGGAGTAGAAAGTACAGATACCTCCTCTCAAATGTAGTGAAGTAAAAGTAAAAAGTATCCACTGTAAAATCTACTTAAGTAAAGTTCAGATATCTAAAAATTAGATACTTTTAATTTTGTACTTTGATACCTTCCACCACTGGTCTCTGCTCCTACCTACAAAAACATAACAGCTCTGCATATCTGCAATTTAAAACAACTTAAATCAACTTTTAACTTTTCAACTTTTTGATTGATTAAGTTTTGTATAAAGCTTCTAAAATGGTGACAAAAGTTAACTAGTACTCTGAGTAGTATTTTTATGCATACTTTAATTTAAATACAATCAGTCCCATTGATAGAAATTTGGGGGCCCGGGGCAAGACGTTTCACACGGCCCCCTCTATCATAAAACAAGGAAGAGGGTTCAATTCTGGGCCCCTAAAACACTGGAGCCCAGAACAACAGACCCCTTTGGTCCCCCCGTCTACTGGCCTGAATACAATTATAACAGCAGTACACAAACTTGTTATTAGCCGCATAACTGTACTTTTTACTTTTTGCTACTTTTCAGTTTCCACCACTGTATAAATGACGTGTTTTCTTGTTTTTCAGGTTGCAGATGTTTCTTCTGATGGTATCCTGCGTTTGGACCTGGATCTTGAAAACGCCATGATGCCTAACGGGACCCACTCTTCTTCTACTGCTGTGGACGGGACTGAGAGCCATAAAGAATCAACCCCCTCTCCGTCCTCCAGTGAAAAGACAGAGGACAAAGCACTGTCCACCATCAAAGAGGCAGAAGACCAGGATCAGAACCAGCCAGAGAGCCAGGAGGAGCCGGAGAAAAAGGTTAGTGTTAGAAAAATGCATGGATATTATAGTTTCATATATAACCTGTAAAGCTTAAACTTACAAATCAAATTATTTAAAAAAATAAATACATTCTTCCAATGACACAACAACACTTTGAAGTAAATACTAGCCTTAGGACAAAAATAATCAAAAAGCAGTGTATCTTGAGCTATTTTCAATCAAATTCTCAAAAAGGGGTCTTTAAAAAATGTGATAAGGGCCCATATTACACTATTTGCTGATCTGTTATAATGTTTCCTCATTAAAAACATACCTGGAGTTGTGTTTTGTTTCATTTGCACATGTTTAACACACAAACCCTGCATATTTAGGCTGAGTTCTTTTAAACACTCAATTCCACCTTGTGATGTCATGTGGTAATTCAGGAAGTGCGCCACTGCTTTTTTAAACTCCATACACTTTCACTAGAATCCTTTGGATGATTCCAGCCCTGGAACTGCTTATATTTACTGAACTAAAGGTAAAAGGTAGCTGTTACTGTTTCATGACATCACAAGGTGGATGCTGTTATTTCAAACATACAATAAATTGATAACACAATTCAATCAAGACAATTCAAGACCAGTGGGCTTGTTTGCCGTAATTAACAATAACAGTATTATTATGTTCTTCTAATACATTTATTTCTCCAGGAGATTGTAACAAAAATTTACAATCTCTACACGTAGTTAATTTCTTTATTAAACCAGTTCAAATGTATTTTTCAGACTGTGAAGCCACCAGCATCTCCAACTAAAGAAGTGGAGCAGAGTGAGACAAAAACTGCCAAAACCCCAGAAACCAGTCCTGATCCTAAAAAGAAAGTCCCTCCTATGCCTCCGAACAAACCGTTATTATCTCTAATCACTCCACAAGACCCGTCCCCGACCAAGACCCCAGCTCACCCTCCCACTCCTCCAAACAAAGCAAAGAAACCAACCGCATCTACTGAAACCAACCAGGAGGCAACTCAAAATGCGGAGAAAAATGAGAATGATGAGAAAGGTAGTTCGCCAACTCTTGAAAAAAGTCCGAAACTGTCACCTAAACAAGAGGACCGCCCAAAATCAGATGTCTCAAACGCAAATGTTGAAATGGAGGAATCGAAAGTGGATATGCCGATAATGGTAGTGTCTCTAAATGATTCGCAAAGTGTTAATTTGAGTCCGTTGCTTGGTCATACACAAGGAGACAATGGGAAGAAAGCCGAGGAGAAGTCTGTAGATAGTGGACAGCATTCAGATGAAAATAGTGAAGATTCTGCTTGTGAAGATGCGTCGCCAATGAGAGATAGTAATAGCGGGTTAGATGAGTTGGATGGTAAGAATAGTAGCATAGCAGTTTCGATCAATTTAAAACCACAAAATTCCTCAGTTAAAGGATATACGTCTTGGGTTTCGAAACCACCGACCCCACTAAAACCTCAAGAGAAAATGCGATCGGCGTCAAGCGGGAATCTTTTGTTCGATCTTTGTGATGATATTGGTGAAGTAGGCAGGTTTGAAAATAGGGAAGTAGATGTGAAGAAATTAGAAAATGAGGTTGCCATGGAGATGGAGGATACGAGTGAGCTACTAAACAGGGCGTCGCAAGCACAGACTCTCCCGAAAGGAGATAAAAATCCTGAAAATCTACTGGCTGAAGCGTTGGAGAAGTTGAAGAAAGCTGATCACGTGCTCAGAGAGGTGAAGAAACTTAAACTGGCGAAGGATGCAAGCCATAGGAAAAGCTGGTGAAAATATTAATAGACGTTTAAGAGTTTTTTTTTTGTTTTTTTTTTTAATCAATGGTACAAGCAAAACTCACCAATTGATACTTTGCAGCGACATCACACTGTTCTACATGTATGTGTATTGGCGGAATGTTCACCAGTTACCATGGAGACGCAATGCAAACATTAGCAATCACTGCCAAATAAGTTTGAGATTGTCTGAAAAATCAAGAAAAAAAATACAAAATAGATTTAAACGACACATTTTTAGGAGTCGGTTATCAATATGAGCGTTCATGGTCCTGTTTAGGTGTTCGATTTTCAACAAAAAGGTGAAAGGGACAAACTGAAAAACTGTCGGCTGACGCTAGATAGCTTGAGACTGTAATATTATTTGAGAGGGACTTGTTTAACAGCACAATTCAGCTCACCTGTTGTAGCTTCAACTAAGTCAGCTCTTTATGGTCAGATTGCGATAAAATAAAGTTCAGATTAAAGTCTAACAACACCTCAGACAGAGCAGAGCCTACAGTTAGCATCACACCTCCAGGGAATGTTGATGGCATCAGCTGCAAAGTATGTTCTTCCGTCCATTGATTTCCATAGTGAGCAGTGATTTGAAAATGTTGTTTGTAAGAGTTATTTTAAAGCAAATCAGGCCATGGAAGGCAAAGCACTTGTTGTATATAAAACTATTATGTGATTTCAGTCATGTAGTAAAAACATGTAAATTGGTAAAAACAATTACACAAATTTGACAGTTTTGCAGTTAAAGCCACAGTATGTTTTGTGTATATAAAAATAAACTAAAATAAAAGCATTTTTTATTGCCAATCCAACTTTTATTTGGCCTGCTTGATTTCATGGAGATGTTGTGGCTTTAATCTTCCACCGTAAGGCATAAAGTATGGTTTAAACTTTCTATTTCCATGGAATCAAGCAGGTGATGGGCAACCTCCAGAAAGTTGCATACTGTGTCTTTAAATTGTGAATGTAGGATAGAGTTGAGCTACCTGTGTTAAGGTACTAAAGGGTATGGAGCAAATAAAAACTTAACATTAACCACACAAAGTAATTAGCATCAGAAATAAATTATTCTATGACTGAAATTGAAATGTCTCTTTTTTTAGCCTTTTTATATGTGGACTTGTTGGCATGGCCTTAATGTAGCTTTTTATATTGTCCTTTTGTAGCAACATGACTGTGCTACTGCAAGTTTGTCAAATATTAATAATATACTAACTAAAATACTATGTCGTAGCTAAACAATATGCATTTTACATGTGATTTGTTAGGGACTTTGCTGATACTGCACATTTTTGGCCACTATTTTAGTTTTTTTTATGGCAATTAATTATTAATGTTTACCAATTTAGCTCAGGATTTGTAATAAAATAAATAATTAATCATGTGAATAACTGATATGGATACAGAGGGATCAATGAGGTTAGAGACAAAACTATTGGAGATTGTACATATAGTAAATAGCTAAATAACAATGGGGAAACTGAAATTATTTTTTTCTAAATAGACAAGATGCTTCTAATGTTGTCACTGTATGTAAAAAAAAAAAAATTACCTAACTGTTTTGTGACTAACTGCATTTTGTACTCTTTCATACAAATCTTGTATTGCCCAAATAAACATTGGGAATCTATAACGTGTGCTCAGTTTATTGGGAAAGATTTGGTTTCTATTAACTAAAGGTGCACTATGATACTTATTTGTTGCTGCTTTACCTGAAATGCTCCACAGTATCCATCGCCATGGTGATAAGCAAGACGCTACCAGACAATGTTACAGGTTACAGGAGAAAAGGCATTCTGCTCATAGTAAGAATGCATGCTTTCCAGTGTATTTTTGAGTATTAAAAACACCAAATCCAGGTAAACAAGCAGAAAAGTTTCATAGTGCGCATTTAAATAGGCTATTGCTTTTTACATTAAAGATGCATTATGTAACTTTTCTTAGAGGGTATGTCAAACAGTTTTCTTCATGGAAACGTTATTGCTTTCTCTGGAATGTTTCACAGTATGGAATAAAACCCGTCTTCATGGAAACCAAACCTGTTTTTTTATGTATTTTTGAGCTATAAAACCACTTGTAATTGAATAAATGTAAAGTAGAGCTGTTTAATGTCATACTGAGGAACATTCCAGGCACCTTCAAATAGACACTAGTACCTAGATGGGTTTTGTGTTCTTCTTTTTTTCACTTAAACCAATGTGCATGGTAAGCGTAGTCATGTAAAGACGTGTTTTTCGGAGCTCCTCAACAGGGCTAAGATTTTTACATTTTAACTACTCCAACACTACCTAAATTATTCGCTGGGACAACAAGACATAAAGGCGTTGCCTTTGGCTTACTTTTCCAACTTTTTGTAACTCAACCGCACATAATAATGAGCAAGTCAAGACCGAGAGACCAGGCCGCAAAAGCCTCGAGCCCTGCTGACAGCCCGCAGCCGCTACCACCATCCCCGGATGTCAGCGGGATCATGGATGCTATTGCTAAGACTGAACAGAAGATACTGGATCGTATCGACTCGAAGACAAAAGATTTGAATGACAAAATAGACACGCTGAGAGAGGACCTGGTGAAACATGAAACACGTCTGAATGATGTTGAATGTGGTCTAAATGACTATTCTGACCGAACGGTGGAACTGGAGAGCGATGTTAGCCAACTGAAGCTAGAGGTTGCTAAGCTAACTAGCAAACTGGATGCGGTTGAGGGGATGCAGCGTCGCTGTAACGCTCGAATTGTGGGGGTGAAGGAGGGTTTTGAGAGCATCGGAAAGCCCACAGATATTATCGCTACAATGCTGAAGGATGTTTTGGGTCTAGGCTTCACCCCCTTGTTGGACCGGGCTCATCGACAGCGCGGAGTGCAGCGACGCGAGGGGGCCCCCCCCAGAGTGATTGTGGTAAAGTTTCACTACTTTCAAGAGAAGGAAGAAATTCTTCGCAGAGCCGCTAACTCTTCGCCACTGATGCTACAAGACAAGAGGATAAGCATCTTCCCTGACTACACTGCTGATGTGGTAAAGAAGCGTGCCGCCTTTTCGGAGGCTAAGCAGTTGCTACGGGGCCGGGACGGCGTGAAGTTTGGGATGCTGTTTCCTGCTGTTCTCCGCATCACGTCTTCTGCGGGTCAAGACAAGCGGTTCACAGATCCGTCGTCAGCAATAGACTTTATTAACAACGACCTACAAACCTGAAGGGACATGACGATAATATTTTCTGCTGGTCTCTGATGTGTAGGTGACGACATAATTTGAACATATACATTCTACTGAAGGGAGCCAGCAGGTATAATTTAACTTTGAACAAACTCTCAGGTTATGTATAATCTAAGGTTTAAGAATCTAATTGTTTTGCTGTTCGGTTTAAGATTTCCTACTTGCTCAAACAGGGCAAGTGTTAATTGGTAGTATACAGTTGGAGTAAAAAAAAGGAGTATTTTAGTGTATATTCGCCCAGTTGAGGGGCGATTAGGCAGCTCATGTATGGTTTTTACAGGTGTTTTACTAGCAATGAGGGATGCGATCTCAGGGGGATTAGTAGATCAGCATGGGTTATTGAGGCTCTTTTTGTTTTTTGTTTGGGATGATGTGAACAATATACTTACTATATTCGCAGACTTACAGTTTAAATGGTGGATGGGCAAAATGGTATCAATCTTCGTTTTATAAGTTGGAATATCAAAGGCATTAATAATCCAATTAAACGTTCCAGGGTTTTTGCACACTTGAAGTCTTTAAATCCTGATATAATGTATTTACAGGAAACACACCTCCGGCTACATGAACAGGTTAAACTTAAAAAACCATGGATTGGACAGATATTTAGTTCTAGACATGATGACAGAACGCGTGGTACCGCTATTTTGATCAGGAAAGGGATCCCGTTTATATCATCATCAGTCACTGCTGATCATAAAGGAAGATACGTAATTGTCAAGGGCAGTGTATATGGGAAAAACATTGTTTTGGCTAATATATATGGGCCAAATTGGGATGATCCTAATTTTTATTCCTCCTTTTTTGAAAAATTACCTGATCCAACAGAGTACCAAATAATTTTAGGGGGGGATTTTAACTGTGTACTTCATCCCCAACTTGACAGATCAAATCCAAAGCTCAATAGCAAGATTTTAAAAGCAGGTACAGTTATCCAACAATTTATGGACTCTTATGTTCTCTTTGACCCTTGGAGGGATAAAAACCCAAATACTAAACAGTTCTCTTTTTTTTCACCAGTACATCATTCATATTCAAGGATAGATTTTTTCATTGTAGATGGTAGAATTTTGCCCAGTGTGGTAGATTGCCAATATAATTCTATTGTAATTTCAGATCACAGCCCGGTGCACATGGATATCGTTTTTACAGAATATTCTAAGTCTAGGAACCTTTGGCGCCTTGATCCTTTGCTCATCTCTAAAGACTCATTTAAGGGCATGATATCTGAGCAGATAGATGGTTTTATGGAACTGAATCAGACTGCAGGGATGCCAATGAGTGTTATATGGGAGGCGATGAAAGCCTATCTCAGAGGCCACATTATATCATATACAGCCTTCCAGAAGAAAGAATATAAACAAAAAATTACTGAATTGTCTAACAACATACGAGAGATTGATAGTCTATATGCACGGGCTCCTACTCCAGACCTTTTCAAAAGGAAATTACTGCTTAATACTGAATTTGAAAGATTATCCATTGCACAAACAGAAAGACTGTTCTTTAAATCAAGGCAAAATTTTTATGAGCATGGGGAAAAAACGGGGAGACTCCTTGCCCACCAAATTAAACAGTCCGCAGCTGTTAACACCATTTCTGAGATTTGCAAAGCTTCAGGGGAAAGGACAGTGGACCCTCAGACCATAAATGATGAGTTTAAATATTTTTATTCTGCCCTCTATACATCAGACTCTGTTGATGAACAACTGCTTGCGAGATTTCTTGACGGTTTACCCGTCCCACAAATAGCTCCAGAGGACAGAACCCAAATTGATAGTGAAATTACAACCAGTGAAATTGTCCAGGCAATCAAGTCAATGCAAAGTAATAAGGCGCCAGGCCCTGACGGCTTCCCGATTGATTTTTATAAAGCATTTGTAGATAAATTTGCACCAATTCTCAAATCTGTATACCAAGAAATCTTTATATCTGGAAAATTGCCACAGACTATGACACAAGCAGTAATATCTGTCTTGCACAAAAAAGATAAGGACCCTCTACAGTGTAGTTCATACAGACCAGTGAGTCTTTTAAATTGTGATTATAAGATTCTCACAAAAATTCTTGCCAATAGAATCGACACTATACTGCCAAAAGTCATAGACACCGATCAAACTGGTTTCATACCAGGTAGACAATCATACTTTAATATGCGACGTTTGCTTAACATTTTACATACACCGGCATCTCCAGAGAAAGCAGAAATAATCATTTCTCTAGATGCCGAAAAAGCTTTTGATCGTGTCGAATGGCGATACCTTTTTGCGGTCTTGAGAAAATTTGAATTTGGCCCACGATTTCAAAAATGGATAAAGATATTGTACCTTTCACCTGTTGCAGCTGTACGGACAAACAATGTCGTTTCTGATTTCTTTAAATTGGGCAGGGGATGTAGACAGGGCTGTAGTCTTTCTCCTTATCTTTTTGATTTGGCAATTGAACCGCTGGCTGTGGCTCTCAGATTGGACAATCAAATCTCCGGAATCTCTCGGGGTGGAATGACCCACAAAGTGTCGCTTTACGCAGACGATTTATTGCTGTACATATCCGATTCAACTACCTCCGTGCCCAGGCTACTTGAAGTTTTGGACGATTTTGGCCATTTGTCAGGATATAAATTAAATTACTCTAAGAGCTTGTTGTTTCCAATTAGTAATGTTGATGATGATTTTTCGATTTTTCCCTTTAAAGTGGAGAGAAAATCATTTAGATATTTAGGTATAAATGTGGCCCGCACCATGCAAGAGTTACGTATTCTCAATTTTGATACTTTGCTGGAACAAACTTCCCAAGATTTTAAGAAATGGGCGGCTCTTCCAACCTCATTGGCGGGCAGAATAAATATTGTTAAAATGGCCATCTTGCCAAAATTTCTTTACGTTTTTCAGATGATTCCCATCTTTATAACTAAGTCGGTTTTTAAAAAATTAGATAAATCAATAGCCTCATTCATTTGGAATAATTCTAACCCCAGAATGAAAAAGACTTATCTGGAGGTTCCAAGGGATGCAGGCGGACTTGGTCTGCCAAACTTTATTTTCTACTACTGGGCAGCCAATATTGTCAAAATATTACATTGGAAACATCTTTATGAGCATGATGAAGGTGAAATCTGGGCACGGATGGAGTTGATGTCTAATCCAATGCCTTGGCTAACCTCCCCACTACCCTATGATAAAAAACTGCAAAAAATTAACAAAGTTGTACAAACTTGTCTTCAAATATGGTTACAGTTTAGAAAACATTTTTCACTGAAACAGGCTAGCAGATTCTTTCCCATATCAGGTAATCCATTTTTTGTACCATCAATAATTGATAAGTCATTTCAGAATTGGCATAACAAGGGACTGCATTTTTTCCATGAACTCTTCTCAGGTGATACGTTCAAAACTTTTGATGTCTTGATGGAAGAATATGATATACCAGCCTCTCATATGTTCCGTTATCTCCAAATTCGTAGTTTTGCAAAAACGCTATTCCCATCGTTTCCTTTTTTACCAACTAAAAGTCAATTAGATAATATTTTAGATTTGGATCCACAAGGTAGGAAACGTGTCTCCACTTTATACAATTTGATACGGAGTTTGAAGCCTATCACCTGGGAAAAGACTAGACTTGCTTGGGAGAGGGATATTGAGACTAGCTTGTCGGATGAGGAGTGGAAATCCTGCCTGACCCGTATACACACTTCCTCTCTCTGCGTGCGGCACGGTTTGGCTCAGTTCAGAATAGTCCATCGGCTTCATTACACAAGGGAAAGATTGTCAAGGATTTTTCCTGAGGTGGATCCTGCCTGTTTCAGATGTGGCCATTCGCCAGCCTCAGAGGGGCATATGTTATGGTCCTGTCCCACCCTTGATAATTATTGGGGAAATATATTCCAGGTTTTATCTCGCATTAGTGGACGGGACTTGACACCTGATTTTCGTATTGCCATTTTTGGAATTTCATTACCAGAGTACAAGGTTGGTGGACCCCAGGAGAATGCTATTGCATTTGCAACCTTGCTAGCACGTAGGCTTATTTTATTCAATTGGAAGTCTGATAAGGCCCCATCATTTACACAATGGCTAAAGGAGGTACTTGCTTTTTTACCACTTGAAAAACTTCGATATAAGGTGTTATCATCACAACAGAAATTTTCTACTACTTGGAACCCGTTTATTGACTATGTAAAATCATATGCTTTTGATGTTTAAATTACTGAATGTGAAGAGTGAAGACTACATCCCTTTTTTTTTTTTTTTTTTTTTTTTTTTTTTTTTTTTTTTTTTTTTTTTTTTTTTTTTTTGAGCCTCGGGTGGGGAGGGAGGGTTTTCTTTTTCTGTTTTTGTTCTATGTACAATGTTCTATTTGTACAAAATATTATAACTGTTAACTTATTATGCAAAACTAATAAATAAAGTTTGAAAAAAAAAAAAAAAAAAAAACCAATGTGCATTTGACTTTTTGGACTAGAGTATTTAGGCCTTGTTGTGGGAAAAAAATGATGTATCTCTCGATGATAAATAATTAATCCATTTGCGAAGCCGATGAGTTTTTGGAATACAGACAAAGGTTTATTCTTGTTACAGCAGATATATCCTGAGTCTCTTCTCTCCAGTCACCCCTTCTCTCCATCTCCTCCAGAGCATCTGATCTGAGTATTTATACACAAATACAAGTTACATATACCGTATATCAAAGTTTTGTTTCACAGACTTGTGCTAATCAACTTAACTTACATTTGAGGACAGGTAAGAACACAGAGTTTCCTGTGGGGCTGGGGACAGTTGTGTCTGCTGAGCCTTTACACATATTTCTTCTTTTGCCATGGATTCTACCTGGACGACTGACGGATTCTACACACTTTACACATGTTAATGATGCTCTGGTCTAAGGTAGAAATCACATTAATTTACACAAAGACAGAGAAATCTTTCCACAGAATAAATTTCCATCACAGCCTACAGATTTTTTATTTTTTTTCACTTTCATTGATTGAGTAAAATCAAACACTACTGGGCCTACTGATACCGTTCAAAAAACATTATTTATTGAACATTTTAAGGTCTCAGATGTGGGCCACAGAGAATCAGTTAAAGAGCCTTTATTAAGCTATTTTCTGGTCTGTTATAACGTTCTTTCTTCATCAAAAACATACCCGCAGTTGTGTTTTGTTCCACTCACACATGTTTAACATTCAAACCCTGCGTATTTAGGCTGAGTTCTTCTCTCAAAGGGTAAACACTCTGTTCCACCTTGTGATGTCACACTGTTTTTAAACTCTATACACCTTCACTAGAATCATTTGAATAATTTCAGACCAAGAACTGCCTATATCTATTAAACAAATTTGAAAACTACCACTTCATGACATCATAAGGTGAAACAGAGCATTTTTTGAATAATAATGCAGGATTACTCAAACGTGTGTGAACGCAACAAAACACAACTCCAGGTGTGTTTTTGATGAAGTAACAGCTTTATAACATGTCTTAAAACTCATAAGAATCCATTTTGTGTAATATGGGACCTTTAAGATAAAACTCAATTAAGAATTATAACATTTTAATTTGAAAGGATTACAGGAAGTCCAATTTTATTTTTCCACTGTAACTTTACAGAAGCAGCTTCCAGCGCCCAGTGAACGGCGAGTATTTTACGCGTCTGACACATTTAGCCTTGAGATAAAATATAAGGAGGAGAAGAAGAGACATGGCGGTGCAAAGAATACGAAAGAACCGACTCTGAACGACTCAAACATGGAGGACAATCTGGCCTCAGAAGATGATATCTGTGAGTAAAAAAATATATATATTGTTAAAAAGGGGGCAGGCTCGTGGGATGTGTCTGTCATCAGCTGCAGGATGTCCGTGTACTGCACTGTTCCATTCATGAACGTAAATAATGAACCAAGAAGAGAGGTTTTAACTCTATAATTTCTCATTGGCTATTAGAAGAGAGAAATGTAATTAAATATTGTCTTTTTTTTTTTATATGAATGGGCATATATGTTGCTTATAGTAGTCTAATAAGCAGGTTTTTATTGATTGTATCTTCAATAATGTAGACGTATTACTCCTTCCATTCACATTATAGGCTACACTATCCAGTTTCTCAGTTTGTACTATTGGCTTAGTACTAAAAATACCAACTTACAAATAGCCTACACAGAATTATATTATTATAGGCTATTCTTCACCACTAATAATTGAATATAGACATAAAATTACCTCCCCTGGACACTGTCTTGGTCAAATCATACCAAATTTAGGGAAATCCAAGTTATATATCTAGATCTGAGAGTAATACTTTTGTGAATCAGTGTGTTTCAGAAGAGGTTTGCCCCAGAAGTGATTCCTGGGCATTCAGACTGCACCACTTGAATGTTCCATAGTATGGCATTAAACCTGCAATATTACTCAGGCTATTTAATGTTATTGTTATTGTCACAGAATAATGATAGTAAATAAATTAAAAGAAACTGTTAAAAACAAAATGTGCATTCTTATAGTAAACGGGGTCACCTCTCCACAGATCTGACCTGTGTCTTGGTCTGATAGTGTCACCTGCTTGTCTCCATGGAGATTAATAGGTTTGGTGTCATACTGTGGAACATTCTAGGCAAAGCAGTAACAACTCAAATGGAGACAAGAAGGTGCCAGACCCTCCACCTGAAAAGTTCCATAGTGCGTCTTTAAAGGATTGTATTGTTTATAGCATTTTTTACACCTCACTTGAATGTGATGGAACAAAGCAATGAGAACACTTATAATGCCTTATTGTGGAACATTCAGGACAAACTACACTTCCAAGGAAACAAGCAGAAAAGTTGCAAAGTGCTTTAAATATTACATCAAACAGACACCGGCAACTGTGCAAATGTTTTTGTTTGTTTGTTTGTTTGTTTGTTTGTTTGTTTGTTTGTTTGTTTTTTCCATTAAATTAATCTGCATTTTACTTTTAAAGCACAAACGTTGAAATAAAATGGATTGTTTTCATGCTCACTGATTGAGTAATATCTAAAATATCATCTTTCTTATGACTTTTAAAGCGTTGCATTGTTTCTGGCATTTT
Organism: Taenioides sp. WSHXM2023; assembly: GCA_029959045.1. Classification (NCBI taxonomy): domain Eukaryota; kingdom Metazoa; phylum Chordata; class Actinopteri; order Gobiiformes; family Gobiidae; genus Taenioides; species Taenioides sp. WSHXM2023. Next base: position 7,479,468 of record CM057091.1, read on the forward strand.
CACTTGAATACATGCGGTGGAATTAAGCAATAAGAACAACTGTAATGCCACACTGTGAAACATTGAGGACAAAGCACATTTCCAGGGAAACAAGCAGAAAAGTTGCATAGTGCTTTAAATATGCTTTAAATATTGCATATTACATCAATTAAACATCAGTAACTGTTTTTATTTTCTTATTTTCTCTATTAAATAAATGTGCATTTGACTTTTTGAGCTGAAATGCTGAAATATTTTTTTTCTTTCTTATGACTTTTGTCTTGTTCAGTGCATCGAAGAGCACTATCCCTGTACAAACCATAGACAAGCAGGTGCCAGGCCAGCCACCTGAAATGTTCCACAGTGCACCTTTAAAGCATGGCATTGTTTCTGGCATTTTCACACCTCACTTGAATGCATGCGGTGGAACAAAGAGCAGGACTTCTAACCAGGATCTGCTCGTTTAAAATGTTACAACCAGCTTTTATGTAAACACTGCGCTTCAAATGGGACACTGTACTTCATTTGTATGTGTATGTTTGTCTTCAGTGCTGTGTTCGGAGAAGCAGTTTCACGACGCTGCCAAGAGAAATGACACCAAGAGGATGGAAGACCTCGTCAAAAAGGGCGTGGACCCCAAAGCCAAGAATAAAGTAAATATGAAGATGTAATGACTTAATCTGTAGTTTAACAAGAGTCTGACAGACCACAACAGCAATGCATAAACAGGCTGAGATTAGCCTTGGTACAGAAAGGCGTGGGAGCAAGTTAGAGTCTGTGTCTGGTACTTCAGTATATTTCGTTTATATAAGGCAAGAGTAAACATACAAATTATAATGAAGTTCTAGAGATGTACAAACAGAAGTGTGTGGAGCAGGTTACTAAATAAATGTAAATATACAGTATTTGATTATGTAAAATTAACTTTTTTAGGATAATGTTAGGGAGGTAAACAAAATATACCTGCATGTTTTGGTAACCGTGCATATCTAGTCTCATCTCGCTTGCCTCTGTCAGTGGTGTACATCAGCAAATTGGAATTTTTTCTTTCCACAGACCTTTATTTCTACTTATACATTATATTGGACTGTTGAAGCTGTTTGTTTGTTAGACCAACTTAAGTTTTCGTTCGTTATAATTATACTATTTCTTGTTTACCAGTTTTTCTTTGTCTGTTTCCAGGTCGATCGTAAAGCTCTGCACTGGGCGGCTGGAGCGGGAAGTGAAGACGCCGTGAGATTCCTCCTTCAACACGATACAGATGTGGATGAGCAGGATTCTGTATGTTTAACCATTAGAAAACTGTTATATCATTGTAATACACAGTTAAGTGATGAGAAATACTCAAAAGTGCAGTACTTTTCTAATGGAGGGTCCGCCCCCTGCTTGTGTCCGTGGAGATGTTATAGCTTTGCCTGGAATGTTCCGCAGTATGGCATGAAATATAACTTTTCATTTCATTAGGGGAGTCTGTCACCTTCTTGTTTCTATAGAAATGTCATTGCTCTACTTGGAATGTTCCACAGTATGACATTAAACCTTACATTTATTCAATTACAAGTGGTTTTATAGCTCAAAAATACCAAGAAAAACTGTGAGCGGGTGTTTCCACTCCACAGAGCTGATCTGTAACTTGGTCTGGTTTGGTCTTCATGATGACAGGAAGGCTTAATGCCATACTGTGAAACATCTCAAACAAAGCAGGGGCATCTCAATGGAGAAAAAACATTTGACGGACCCTCTACCAGAAAAGTTACACAATGCACCTTTAAAGCAGTTGATGCTACAAGGCCAAGTTATAGGTCAGAGCTGTGGAGAGGCGCCCTTTTTCCTCATTTAATAGAAACACCTGTATTTGATTGAATGAAAAATATATAAGCTTAAGGCCATACTGTGGAACAATATAAACAGTCAGGTGGAAAAGTTACATAGTGCAACTTTAATTCTCCCACTTCTGGTTAGAAATCTCTTTGTCACAGTCGACCCATTGCCTAAATTCATTTCTATTTGTATTTTCTAACATGTAATATTTGTATATTTCCTCAGTATGGGATGAACCCTCTGCTGCTTGCCTCTTGGTTTGGTCACCTCAAAATCCTGCAGATTTTAGTGTCGTGTGGAGCCAAGCTGAACTGTGAAAACAAAGTAAGTTTTATGATTAATTTAATGAAAGAAAAGATTGTATTCATCTTATTCCGGAAGCTGCCGTGCGCGCCGCCATCATCATTCGGGTTGTATTATTTTCAGTGGTGAAAGGTAACGAAGTACAAAAGTAAAAATACAATACTTATGTACATATTTTAGGTATCTGTATCTGTACTTTACTAGCCCTAAGTAGATTTTCCACTGGATAATTTTTACTTTTACTTCACAACATTTGAGAGCAGGTATCTGTACTTTCTACTTCACTACATTTTAGATCTGGACTGAAAAGTAAAAAGTACTTTTCTTTATGGTGTGAGACCTGTTAAAATGGCTGAAACTTTATTTTAGCACATTTAATTTGAGTTAACGTCCCAACTTTGAGCAAACCAAATACACAAATACACAAAAATGGCTGGAAAAATCAATTGAATCACTTAAAATCAGCCAAATTCTTTAAGGAAATCACTACATTTCATTTTTAAATTGTTGGAAAAATCTCTGCAAAATACTTTTACTTTTTGCTCTTAAAGTACATTTTTAAACAGGTACTTTAATACTTTCACTCAAGTAGATTTTCTCATATAATACTTTTGCCCCTGTATCTGTATTTTTACGTAAATAACAGAATTAAAACTCTCCATTGATGTGAATGGGATTCCTGTTTAACCGGAAGTGAGAAGAAAGAAATCACGGTCAGAGTCAGAGACAAAAGTGGGCGGGGCGGAATAAGGTGAATAGAATAGAAAACTCACAATTTTACCCCTATATTCTTTTTCTTGTGGCTTTAGGACGGACTGAGCATGCTTCACTGTGCAGCTCAGAGGGGTCATATTCACATCCTGGAGTTTATTATGGAAGATCTGGAAGGAATTCACCTCGACTGTGGAAACAAGGTACAAAGAAGCGATGAACTGACCAATCTACACTGTGCATATTTACATAAAAAAAATTATAAACATACATACATACATGCAAACAGAACACAAAGAATATAATACACAGGGGTAATTAATTGATTCAGATTGATAATTTATTTTTATTAATTTTATTTTATTTGGAATTTGGAATTTTTTATTGCAAAAATTTAATGAAAAAAATAAAAAATAATACTCTGTGCATGGAGTTTAGCTATCTGTTATAGGTGACGTTTTGAGGACTTTTCTGAATTCAAAAGATATAATGTTTTGTTTTAAACTGTCAGTTGCTTTGGAGTTATTCTGAAATACATGTATTAAAGGTCCTATATTACGCAAAATTTACTCTTGCGAGCTTTAAGCCATGTTATAATGTTGTCATCTCCTTAAAAACTGATCTGGAGTTGTGTTTTGTTTCTTTCATTCATTGTTTGAGTAATCCTTTATTATTAATCTGTCTGCATCTCCAAAGCTCAAAATGCTCTGTTCCTCCTTGTGATGTCATGTAGTGGTAGTTTTCAACTTAACTTAACAGCTACCTTTTATCTTTTGTTCAGTAGAGATTGACAATTCCTGGGCTAAAATCATCCAAATGATTCTAGTGAAGCTGTAGAGATTAAAAACACAATCGAGCATTTTCTGTATTACCACATAACATCACAAGGTGTAACGGAGTGGTTTGAGAGATGAACTCAGCCTAAATATGTAGGTTTTGTGCGTTAAACATGTGTGAATGAAACAAAACACAACTTCAGGTGTGTTTTGATGAGGAAACAACATTAAATCAGAAAATAGTGTAACATGGGCCCTTTAAGAAACTGTCAGAAACTGTGGGTGTGTTTAAACAGACTTTGGTCATTTACGTGATATCTACAATACTCATTTACCTGTGTTGTAAGGCTACATACCAATGGTCTCATACATCCATTAATGATTTTAGGACACCGTTGGTGAGCTCTGCCATCATGAATTAGTAATTCTGTGAAAAGGAAATTAAAATATTGGTTTACTATATGAGATGCCAATTTTTTCAATTTATTATGCATTATATAATGCATGTTTAAAATCTACCTACATTCTGAGACCATAAATACTATAAAAACATAATTCTAAGTACTACTGCTGCTGGTTTACAGCATTCATAGTTACAGAGAAAAATTGATGAATGAAGTGTGCAACAATGGGAACTGTGCAGTATTTTATTGTTTGGCCCCCTGTGACTCCAGCCCTTTGGGACAACGGTTGGAAATTAGTCTTTGACTATAATCCAGTGCGTTTACATTCATGTTGTATCATGTGTATCCATTAACATGCTCTGTCCCAGTCAACTAAATGAATAAATCAATAAAAAGTAGCACAGAAAATAAAATAATTTCTTCTTTAGTCTGGAAAAACAGCCCTGCATCTCGCTGCTGAACAGGGCCAACTTGAGGTGGTGGACTTTCTCATTGGAATGGGCTGCAGACACGGACTCAAGGACATGGTAAATACAACTCAATTTAACACTCAAGACTTTAAAGTTGCACTATGTAACCTTACAGTTTGGGGTCCGTCACCTGCTTGTTTCTATGGATATGTCACTGCTCTGCCTGGACACAGTATGACATTAAACAGCTCTACTTTACATTTATTCAATTACAGGTGATTTTATTGCTATAATTTCTGAATCAAGGTAAAATACAGCTTCTCTTAATTGAAAGTAAAACTGTAAAGCTTTCTAACTGATCACAAAAGAAAATCATATATTAAAGGTGTACTATGCAACTTTTCTGGTGAAGGGTCTGTCACCTGCTTGTCTCCATGGAGATGTTATTGCTTACCTGAAATGCTCCAACTTATCTATCTCCATGGAGACTAGCAGGTGACAGCACCAGGTCAAGTCAGATTATTGCGAAGTTGAGCCTGCTGACAGTAAGAATGCATAATTTTATGAAGGCAATAACATCTCCATGGAAACAAGCAGGTCTCCACTAGAAAAGTTACAAAGGGCTCTTTACCTGTATGTACCTGAGCAGAGGAAGCAGTGCTGAGTCTTTGTTTTTTGTTCTGTTTTTTAGGATGAAAACATGGCGTTGCATTTAGCAGCAAAACACGGCCACAGCGACGTCCTGAACAAACTGATGGAGATGGGGCTGGACCTGGATGAGAGGAACATCGTGAGTGTCACTGCACACTTCTTCTATCTCTCTCCTCTCTGTTCAGTCTTTCTCCTCGGCCCCGCCCTCCCGTCGCTCCACTCACTCTCTCTCCTCCCCCTCTCCTCTTTTCTTCTCTCTACTCTCTCTCTCCCCCTGTCTCATCCTCTCTCGCTTTCTTTCTCCTCTGTTCCCTCACTTCTGTCTCTCTTCCTCTCATATCTCCCCTCTTCTTTCTCTCTCTCTCTGTCAGTGCACAGGATTTAAGAAATGAATCGGTGCAATCCCTCATTTGTCCTTACCTGACCAGCCAGAACCACACGCTTTGACACACGCTTTGACACGCTTTGACACACGCTTTGACACACGCTTTGACACGCTTTGACACACGCTTTGACACACGCTTTGACAAAACTTTACAAAGACGAGTGGATCTGCCGTATCGTCTCCTATTTCAGAGGGCGTGATTGACAGGCAGATTAACCAATCAGAGAGATGCATGGTCCATTCAAGTCAAAAAGAAACATGGAGGTTTATGTAAAAAAGGAACAAAAACAATATAAAGGACTGAGAAATAGCGCAGAATTTTGCAGAATCAACAATCAAAGCACCAAACTATTATTTATTTCAGGTAAAAGATTTCATATATTTTGTTCTGAATGATACGAGAATTTTCGAGAGGACATGTCGTCCACATTTAAGAGAGGCATGATACAAATTAGCAGCTGTGGTTGGATCATCTCAGGTTTGGATGGAGGATTTTCACACTCTTTGGTCCAGTTTTAGTCTTTTCTGGATTTGAACAGAATGTAGAAGGGACTGGCTGGTCAAGTAACATTCGTCCAGGAGTAATCCAAGGTAGAAAGTGACTTCTCGATGTGTCCAGATATCTGAAACCTTTTCTACAATATTTAATTTATTTTATGTAGTTTATTTTATGAATGTATTCACTTTCATTTATAAGGTTCAAGATACAAAATAACCCATGTTGTGTTTCAGGACGGTCTGACGGCGCTGCACTTTGCCGCTGATGGAGGCCACTATCTGTGTGTGAGACTCCTCATAGAGTCTGACTGCAACATCAACGCTCTCACTAATGTAAATATGTAATGTAAATCTTATTATACTTTTTGGAATTATTAATTGCTATGGTAATGGTCCCATAAACTGTATATCTCCTACGTCTAGGGGACAGTGTTAAAGTACATGAGAAATATTTGTTTACATGGAGTCTAATTCAGGGCACATTCAGACAGACAGACAGACAGGCAGACAGACAGATACTTATATTATTAATCCTGAGGGATATTCAGACTGTTACATTTCCACTGCGTGCGTCAGTCAAAAGTCTCAATGCAGTTTAACAGTAGTACTGGTCCGGTACGGTCAGCAGATCTGTGTCAGGGCAGTTTGAGGAGAGGAAGAGCCAAAAGTGTCCCTCCTCTGTGTCCTGCAGCATCACAGCAGTGTCCAGGGGGAGCCAGGAAAGGCCTTGCTCTTACTCCACACTGTGGCAAAAGGAGAAATTCAATTTGTCAACTGGACAAAAGTTTATTTGGTCAAATAGGTTTCGCAGCTCATCCAAGCTGCTTCTTCAGTTCTTCAGTTCTTACTCCACCCTGTTGTTTCAGTCGGTGATGAAATGGTCCATTCCCTCAAAGTGTTTACTGTAGAAGATCCACATATGGTGTAAAAAGCCTGTAGCATTTCAAATGTCCATAGCTAGCTCCTTAGCTAGTCTCTTACACAGTCTCCATTGATACGAGAAAAACAAACGGTTCATTTCACACAATCAAACAGTCCTTTACTTGTGTCCTTTGAACTGCACATGCTGCACTTCTTAGTTGGTTAAAATCCCACCACAGGATGTTAAAAATTGAGCTCAAAAAACAAAAAGTTTCAAAAATGTTATTTCTGTTAATTTTAATTGAATGTATTTTTATTTTTATTTTTGCAGAAAAACAGAAATGCTCTGCACTTTGTGGCAGAACATGGCTGTGACAGAGAGGCCAGTTTACTTATAGAGGCTGGGATCGATATTGATGCGGTGGACAATGTAAGTTTATATCAACTGCTCAAACATACAACTCACAACAAGCAAAGATAATATGTATTAAAATGAATCTCTACAACAGCAAAACAACTCTCCCCTCCACCTGGCTGTGACCCACAATCACACTGAAGTGGCTCGAATCCTCATCAACGCAGGGTGCAACCTCGACATCACTGATAATGTGAGTTTAAACCTGTCTGTAGTGTATTTATTTATTGATTATGGCTATTGCCTATCATCTTAAATCAATCAAGCAATATAACTTGATTTATCACTGAGGGACATTATGCATCACTGAGCAGCAGTTTCTTTACCCAAGTATTATCTTTGAGGTATTTATCGTCTACTTAAAGGCAGTGGCAGTGAGTACAGCGCCTGCTTGTATCCATGGAGATTCTTTTATCTTCCAGTGTCACTCAGGTACACACTTTTTATTGCGTCGTGTTACAGGTATCACCACATTACAGTAACAGAAGAGGGACAAAATACATAACAGGGATGCCTTTTGCTTTGCCTATAATAATCCAGTGTTTTTCTACTGTCTATCACATGTATAGAAACTGTTCACTTCTCATTCACAGAGACAGCAGACAGCTTTGCACATAGCAGCTGAAAACGCCTCACAGGACTTGGCTGAAATGATGCTGATTTCTGGAGTTAACCTAAATTTAACCGACAAAGTAAGTTTTTACATGTTTTATTGTTTATTATTGTCACATGATGGTTTGGTTTTCTATTATTTACGTGTAGCCTCAGCATATACAGTTTTATGATTTTTTTCTTGCTGTCTAATCTTAAACAGCAGGGTAAATCGTGTGTGGAGGTGGCATCCAGAGGAAACCACGTGGTCCTGGTGGATATGATCATCAAAGCAGATCGTTTTTACAAATGGGAGAAGGTGAGTCTTTTTTTTAAATCCAGACAAATGCTTAGATCATTACACTGCTGAATATATAAACTATAACTGAATGCAGAGTTCAAACTTAACTACTAACCACTGTCATTCCTCTTCTCCCTCTCTCTCTCTCTCCATTCTCTATTCTTGTTCATCCCCCATCTCTCTCTGTTCACTCTCTCCTCTGCCCCACCTCTCCTCTCATCTTCTCTCTCCTCTCTCTCCCCCGTATCCTATCCTCTCTCTTTCTTTCTCCTCTCTGTTCACTCTCTCCCTCTCATATCGCCCCTCTACTTTCTCTCTCTCCTCTGCCCCACCTCTCCTCTGATCTTCTCTTCTCTCCCTGCTCCTCCTCTCTTCTTCTCTCTCCTCTCTCTCCCCCTGTATCCCATCCTCTCTCTTTCTTTCCTCCTGTCTGTTCACTCTCTCCCTCTTGTATCTCCCCTCTTCTTTCTCTCTCTCCCTCCCTCTCTCACCTCTTCTGTCTCTCTTCATCTACTGCCCCTTTCTTCTGTTTCTCTCTCTCTCTCTCTGTCCCTCTTTCTCCTCTCTCCCCTTCTCTCATTCATACTTCTCTCTCTGTCCCTTTCCACCCCCCTTTCTTCTGTCTCTCCTTTCTTTCTTTCTTGCTTGCTTGCTTTCTTTCTCTCTCTCATATCCCCTCTTCTCTTTCTCTCTCATATCTGCTCCTTTCTTCTCCCTCCTTCCCTCTTTCTCTCTCTCACCCTTCTTCTTCCCCCCTCTCTCTCCCTCCTTTCTCTTCTCTCTCTTCCATTGCCCCATGACCCCTTCCCCCTCCCTCCTCTATGCCCCCCCAACCCCCTCTCTCCCTCTTTGTCCCTCTTTCCCCTTTTCTTCTTTCCCTCTCTCCTCTATGCCCCCCTTTCTCCCCCATTCTTCTCTCTTTCCCTCTCTTTATGTCTCTCTACTTTTCTTCTCCTTCTTTCCCTCTCTCCTCTACGGCCCCCTCACCCCCTCTCTCCCCCTTTCTTCTTCTCTCTCACTCCCCCTTTCTTCTCTCTCCTCTTCTTCTCCTTCTCTCCCTCTGTATGGTAGGACCAGGTGAGCGCTGACCCAGACTCGTGCCTGTGTCGTCCTCTCAGTTTCAAGCAGGACCGGAGCTCAGAGACGCAGCACATTCGCTCTGTGCTGTGGACTTTAGCCACGAGGCACCTGTGCAGAGGAGAGTGGAGGCTGCTGGCCCAACACTGGGGCTTCACTGACGCTCACATCCGCGCCATAGAGCACCAGTGGACAGGTACAGTATGATAAGGTCAATGGAGAAACTGCTGGTGATATAATGAGATAATGGACCTGTATGCAAATAATCAGGTTTAACATTTCAGAAGTTTTATTTTGGTTTTATAAGGAAAATGCCATATATAAGTAAAACTGGAATAGCTGTAAAATATGAAAACAACTAACATTGTTATTAGCAATCGACTAGTCAGTTATTCAGTTTTTTCAACTAATTAAATCAGGGGTCTCCAGCCTTTTTTCTCTGGTGAGCTACTTTTACAAAACAAAATTGCCAGAGAGATACTAGTATTAGCGGTCACAAGAAATGGAGAATAAGAGCCACAGCGAGACTTAGATGAGGTAGTTAGAAGCCTATAAAATATAAACCAGTATCCATTTATTAGTGTACAAAGTTAGGCATCAAAATGATACATGTACAATAGTTAAAGGCATTTCATTAATCAAATTTTACTTATTCAGCACAATACTTGTAATTCAGAAATCCCTTGGCGAGCTGCTTGGAAGGCGGTGGAGAGCTACTGGTAGCTCCCGAGCTACAGGGTGGAGACCCCTGAGTTAAATAATTGTTTATAATGTACATTTTCAAAATAAATAAAGGTTGTAATATGGTGGCTTAAGGTTTTTAGATTAAAAATATGTATTCGTGTTGTTGATTACAACTGCAAATTTATTTGATTTTTGGTAGATGGCAGATGTGAAACCTGTTCTTTGCCTGTGCTCTCTGGTATTTTTCTGTCAGAGCACAGCAGTAACATAGAGAGCATCTAGTGGTGATATGTGAGAATACAACCGGGGAGGGTCGGCTAGTGTAACTACAGGTGGTAGCTCTAAAATTAGAAACTGCTTAGATATGTAGCACTTATCCACTACACTTTAGCCAACACATGTTTATTGCCTGAATTGAGCCACATTCCCCATTTAAGGAAAGAAGATTATTTTTTTTACATTTGTTATAGCCTCTCTGTACGTCTATTTCATATTGTATTTACTTAGGCATGAAGAGTTACAAAGAGCATGGACACAGGATGCTGCTGATCTGGCTCCACGGTGTTGTGACGGCCGGAGACAACCCGATCAAAGGCCTGTACGAGGGGCTGGTGGAGATACAACGCAATGATTTAGCAGGTGAGCTCTTTACCTGATTTTTCCTGCACTAAATGCATAAAAAACAGGGCTTCATTATGAAACTTTTGTAGCAGCCCAGAGTTTTTCCTCACTTTCCCTATGCATTCCGAGCATCCTAATCATTCAGTTTGTAATTTCGCAACTTTCCGAGGCTGTCACCCCGTCCCTCACATCCCCTGTATGTCCATGAATCAGTGGCAGTCCCACAGGGAAATAGCACCTGTTGCACAATGACAGCAATGATTAATAAACATAATAGTGGAGTAAAATTTACTTACTTACTAAAATTTGTCACTTTTTGTTTTCTTTAATCTTTCAGAATTGGTGCGACAAAAGGCCAACGCAGACACCAGCTCTCCCAAAAAGTGCATAGCCATGTAACCAACACTGTGACTGAGAAAAAGACTGGATCAATGCTGAAAGCCTGAAGCATTAAGGAATGGGCATATTTGTATTACCTCCATGACCACAATGATGAATGGTTAACCTGAAAACCACACTGTTCCACTTGAGCTACGTCTATGACACACTACATACTGCTGAAAAAAGCACAAATCACTTTTTAAGCACATTTCATTGTAGCTGCGCAATAAAAATTAGACTGCTGTTGGCTGGTAGTTCAATTCCCCACCTACAACAGTGAATACAGTTATTATGTCCTCCTTTGGCAAGACACTTCACCCACCTTGCCTAAGTAAGCAAAGTTGTGAGTGGTGATTGGTGGTTGCAGAGGTCGAAGACGCAAATAGCAGCTGCGTTTCTATCACCAGGGCAGCAGTGGTGTATACTTGTGTCACCGTCAGAGGACAGAGTAAATAATTGTCTGAAGTCCCAAATTAGCTAAATTCAAACAATTGTCTAAAGTCCCAAACAAGCAACATTCAAACAAAAGTAAATATTGAAATTAGAGATCGTCAGGCCGATATTTGGACTTTTTAGCCTATTGACTATTGGCCGTAAATCTCACACAGGGTGATATTTTGTTTTGGCTGACTTGCTGCTTAAAAATACCTGTACAACGCTTTAGTGCGAAGCGATAACTGCACCAAACGTGACTACACAGCTGTCTTTTAGGTTTGTGGTTAAAAAAAGGGCTGTGGGTGAGTTTTAAGTATGTTTAAATAAAATAATTTGGCAAAAATAATCAAAATCTGACCAAAAATATCGGCAGAGCTTATCAGCCAATGGTTGCTCTGGATTCAACCAGTGCCAGCATCAGCCATGAGAAACACAAATCGATCGATCTCTAATTGAAATGTGTGTATAAAACATAGCTGACAACAACCTGCTCCGCTATAGTACTTTGTATTGGCTTTGTATCAGTTACACAAGGTGGCAGTCATCTATTCATGAATTTCAGCTTCCTGTAGTTGACTTTTCACCATTTGAAAGATATAATAATCTGTTTTGAACCATTAACTTCTATGGAAACAGTCCAAATTTTTCAGTATTCTGAAACCCATGGACTGTCTAAAATCTGTTTCATTAAGATAAACAGATTATGCATATGCCTGATACTGTAACTACCATTATCTTACGACACTGCCTTCTGTCGTAGCTGTGTAAATACGATTGACGCACCTTTGTTTGATGAGACATAAACCACAAAAGCACACGTCACTGAACCAGCATCCTTACCACTGAGCTCCTACTGCACCTAACTGATTCACAGGGTTACAACTGTTGCACTTAAAAACGTTTTGTTATTGTATGTGGCTTTATATTCTGTTTAAATTAAAGCTTTTATGTAGTTTCTATCTTGTATTTAAAATGTTACCAAATTAGCACAAATTAGCACAATAATGAGATTTGTAAATAACTACAATTATAAAGCAATATAGTCTTAATTAGGCCTACTCTAAGTTTATCTTGTAGCCCTGTTTTTGGTATAGGAACTGCAAACATTATGCAATTAATTAATACTTGAAAAGATGTGTGCAAGCCTATAGCAGTATAATGTATACCAGTGTTGCATGGGACTTGTTTTGCATGAAAAAAGGAATTATGTAAATTGTTGACATTTTTTTGTAAATGTATAGAAATAGGCTATATTTGTATATAATGGTTTCATACAGTGCATTTCTGTTAACTGCTGCATAAATGTTTGTTTTGTGTTTGCATGGGAAACACTGGATGCCTTTGGCCTGCCTATAACTGTTCTTAAAGCTTACTTGAGAAATACAATAATTTATTTGTGTGCAAACAAAAAACAAAACATAGACTTTATATATAACTTCTTCTTCTTGACTGTATATAAATATTCTTTACACAGTCTATGGTAAAAACGGATGCATGTGCTGTTTAATTGCCCATAAACATAAATGCCCAAAGACAAAATAAACTTTAAGAAAATATTTTAACACAATATAATAAGGCGTGTTGCTTTATTTTGTTTTTAATTGAATCTCATAATTGTAAATAAAAAAAAATAAAAAAAATCATTCAGTTTGTAACGGAAGTTGTTGTTTGCCGCAATGCATTCTGGGCTTTGTTGTTCATTTCGCTTGCTGCCGTTGAAGACGCTGCTAGTGCTTCTTTTTCGCTTCATTGGTGTTTTTTTCCAAGTTTAACGATGTCTTCAGGCGGTGTGGTCGTGGAAAATCGTAACGAAGGTTTGTAATAAGCGATAGTTTATGCAGATTGTCGCTAAATTATGCACAAAGCTGTTTTAATAGTACGCTAAAGCTAGACTAACCACTTTGCTAGTTATCTCATTGGTGCTAACACTGTGTTTGTGGTTAGAGCGACATGATTGGAGCTATTTTGCTGTGAATTATAACTCATTGTCTCTTTAATCGTATATTTCAGGAAACAAGAGGCTGTCGTGTCCATTGTACGGCTGTAAACGGGTTTACACTGATGCTAGTTCCCTTCAGAGCCACATAAAAGACCATGAGATCCCAGCGCAGTCTATGCCAGGTCAGTTTTTAGGTGCAAATTCATAACAATAACATTATTATTATTATTATTATTATTATTATTATTATTATTATTAACAACAACTTTTTCTTTTTATAGCTAGTTCGGACAATTTTGCCTGTAAAAGCACTGTCACTTTCACTTTCAAGTTTACCATAGCAAGACTTCTGTAGACTCCATTGAATCCAGTAGAAACTAAACCATCAACACGTTTGTCTAATGCCTTATTTCACTGTTGCTTTGTTCTGGTTTGTCTCAAGTAAAGTTTAGTCATTCAAATATGGTTACTTAAAATTTAAGATTCAGACAAGTTTATTAATCACACCAGGGGCAATTAAAACACATAGTAACAACCAAAGATCCAACACATGGAGCAGTTCTGAACAAAAGGAGCTCTGACGGTCAATGAAGCAACCAATAAAAAGACATTACACCTACAAAGTATTTGTATTTCAAAATGGCAATAGGAATAAACTGCATATTCATTTGGGTAGTAAAGAAAACTCACTTTTTAAAATGTGACTCCGTGGGCTAAGAATCACATTGGCTTTTTATAAAATTTGTGCAACATTTCTGTCATAGATTTACATTACATTACATTACTCTTCTCAAAGATTGGTCAGAGTGACTGATTTGTTACTATATTAGATGTTTGTGTTACTATAGTATTAACTGTGCATTTACCATCTGTCATGAATCAAAAAGGCACTATACATAATTGTACTCACTCACTTGTATGTTGCTCTTCTTCAGGTAAAACGATGATGTGTTCGATGATCGGCTGTGGCGGCTCATTTCCAAACATGCAGAAGCTGATGGAGCACCTGAGGCACCACCACAAACCAAACGTCTACTTCCTGTAAGTCTTTATCAAGGGTCATTGTTGTAATCGATCTGGATATGGAAAGCATTGTAAGTTACATGAACGTAAAGGTACACTATGTAACTTTTCTGGTGGAGGGTCTGCTACCTGCTTATCACCATGGAGATGTTATTGCTTTGCCAGGAAAGTTCTATGGCGTGGCATTAAACTTCTCTATCTTCATGGAGATGAGCAAGTGACACCCACAGGCCTGGCCTGAGAATACATATTTCTCAAGATATTTTAAGATTTATTAATGTAATGCCATACTGTGAAATTTTCCAGGCAAAGCAAAAACAGATCCTCCATCAGAAGATACACGGTGCACCTTTTAAAACAGGAAAAAGTACATTTAGGAGCTTATGGTGAAAATTATATACAGTATTATGTGTGTAGCAATGAAGTTTGATGCCACATTAGATTTGTAGCAACAACTTAAACATTTTCACCCATATATGAGGGTACAGTATCAATACAGTTGCCTCTCTTGTCTCATTGTTTGTAATTTGCTGTATTTTTAGAATCAAAGTGGTATTTTGTTTAGTTGACATATCTATTGAATGAACAGTTAATACAATGCTAATGCAATTTGATGAAAACCTCAACATATTAGTTTGGATAGCAAGCATATTAGATCTTCTGTGTGGGTCAGTGTTAAATGTGCGTTGTCCCTGATAAATAAATAAGATAAAAAATAAATAAAAAAAAAACTATAAGATGCTGTTCACTTAATATATTGTCTTCTTGTCTTTAGGTGTGAGAGCTGTCACGCCAAACTGCGATCGTACCGTGGACTCCTCCATCACCTGCGCTCCTGCTCCAAAGCCCCTAAACCCAAGTTTAACCCCGCCTCTTCTCCCTCCTCTTCCTCTACACCCCCTGTCCCGATGGAAGTAGACCAACCAAAACCAATAGCGCCCCCACAGGACAATCTGAGCTCTCCTCCTCCTCCTGCACCACCACAACCACAAGTTCCCCCTGCCCTTACCCCATTCCACCAGCCCTACCAGCCCCCACAACCCAACAAACCCCCTCTCCCCTCCCCAAACAGCGATCTTACCCAGCCTCGTTTAATTCAGCATATCATAGATTCAGCAGTAAATGCTTTGTTTTCAAAAGACAACCAACAAATCGGTCCAGTCCCGGAGACGCAGCCCGGAGCAAACCCACCTAAAGAGCAGATTCACCAGAGACCGAAAACACCGGAAAACACAGAATCATTCAAAATGTCTCCACAATCTCCTCCCACCAATGTCTGGAGAGCTGGTCAAGGTAAGTTTTCTATCACTCAATAATAAGGCACTTGTTTCAGGATTTAGAGTAATGATGTATGTTAAGTTGGGGGAGGAACCACGCACTTTTACTTTATAAACACATACAGTTTGGTACCAAAGCACTAAACTCTTCACATTTGAGAGACATTTGTGCTGTTCATTCATTTTCATTCTCTACTACTTAAAGGTGCACTATGTAACTTTTCTGGTTCAGGGTTCACCATCTGCTTGTCTCCATGGAGATGCCATTGCTTTGCCTGGAATGTTCCACAGTATAGCATTAAATGTATCTTGCAGTAATTAATGTACAGGTGATTTGTTGCTAAACGATGCCTTGGGAAATGTGCGTCCTTACTGTGAGTGTGGTTTGACCCGCCATTTGGTCTCCGTAGAGATACGTTTTAATTCAATACTGTGGAACATTACAGGGAAACCAGTAACATTTCAAGCAGGTGGCAGACCGTCCACCAGAAAAGTTACACAGTACACCTTTTAAAACAATATTGTTCATTTTATTTACACGTAATATTCAACCAAAATGGCAAATAATGGTGTCTTATCATACTGTATTGAAGAAAAAAGTGGTGCACTGTAACTTTTTTGTTGGAGGTTCATCATCTGCTTGTTTCTATGGAGAATCATTGCTCTGCCTAAAATGTTCCACAGTATGACGTTAAACAGCTCTACCATTTATTCAGTTACAGATGGTTTTACTCAAATACCTAGAAAAACAGGCTCCATTCTGTGAGTGGGGTTGCTTCTCCACAGATCTGACCTGTACCTTGGTCTGGTTTTACCTCCATGATGATGGAAATGTTTAATGCCATACAGTGAAACATTCCGGACAAAGCATCTCCATGGAGAAAAGCATTTGACGGACCCTCCAAAGTTACACAATGCACCTTAAATACACCCAGTTTTAATCTTTTGACCCCTTTTCACTCTTAGTCCCTGAGAAACGCATCCTCTGGCAGCACACCAGGGGGCGCTACACCTGTGTTCAGTGCGGTCACACTGTCACGAACAGAAAAGAGATGACGGAGCACAGCACACATCACAGTGATACCCTCGGCCCCAAAGAGGAAACCAACAACCCAGCCACAACCAGCAGCTAGTCTAACTTCACCAAATATGGAGAAAGAGAAACATCTGGTGCAGCATCCTTTGATTAGAAACCTTTAAAGAACAAATGAATGGGTTTTGACATTGAAAAAAACATGAACTATCATATAAAAAATGTAATTTGTCTTTCATGTAATAATTTGATCATAAAGAATAATAAAATCATACTCATTGTGGTTTATTGGTGTGAAAGTGGTCTGTCTTCATATGACTTACGTTGGAAAGAATTTTATACTTTGAAGTTGAACACTGTAATCAAGTGCGATGCCTTGGGGCTAAACTTCCTTGTCAAAGCCTGATTAAAACTCTGAAGCTAAGCAGGGCTGGGTCTGGTTAGTGTTTGGATGGGAGACTGCTGGGAAAATCAGGTGCCACAGTGAAAAAAACAATCGAATCCATAGGCAAGACACTTCACCCACATTGCCTGGTAAGAAAGTGGTGTGTGCGTGAATGTCGGTGGTGGTCGGAAGGGCAGGGATGGCGCAGACTGGTCGCCTCACTTCTGTCAGTCTGTCCCAGGGCAGCTGTGGCAGAGAGAATGGATATCGCACCAAATTGTAAAGCAACTTTGAGCGTCTGGAAAAGCGCAATATAAGATTAATGCACATGCAACAGTTTGATACTGAGTCTACATATGATACAATATAATACGATATTTGAATTTGCAACACTCTTTTCAGATATATCAAATAATGTCACATCCAGCTACCCTTAAGTGGCTGATTCTCCAAGTTACTTTTATCTTGAACTAATGAAGACTATTTTGAAGTGACTTTACTGGGTACTTTACTCACTTCTACACTAGATGGACAACTGTTCATATTAATTATGGAAGAAATACAATGTAGTGTGAAATCTGAAAAACTAGACTCAAGACCAGTACTATTTCAGGGGCAATAATACAAGTTTAAAGCAATGTTTGCCTTTTACAATTATGAAAAGACAGAAAATAATAATAAATAAATAAGCACAAAAAAGTGCAAAAAAGCATTATTTATTTGAGTCAGTCAATGATTTCATACAAGCACTTGACTAGTTTAAGAGGTTCAGGCTTCTCCATGCCCTCTACATCACATGCATCACAGCCAATTAGTCCAAATCCCACTGCCTGTTCCAGTCTTCAGCAGGGGCGCTACAATAATTAACATTTAACCAGACAAATCGTACAACAAGGTCCCCTTTACATTTTAATTATCTTTATTCACATGTCTTAGTGGATACATGCAGACTGGGGTTTCAAATAAGTCTTGCCATATGAGAAAGCAGTCCATGGTCCTTCTATATAAAAATATGGGGGCACTTAGATATTTTTTGACATGTAATAAAAGTTGTAATTGTAATTCTGTTAACAAAACACAATTAGCAAAACGTTGATGGGAACAATGAGTAAACAAGTGCATACAAAACAAAGATTTAAGTGCCAAACCCAGTATTAGGCAAAATTATGATTTCCTTTCATTTTTAGTGTTTAAACTATGACGATGGTTGGATTTAAAAAAATCTCTTCTGCTCCAGTGCGTACGTCTTTCCAGCTGGAAGTTTTCGGAAAAATAAACTGTTTCCTCTGCTCATGTTGCCCTGGAGATGAAACACAAGGTTGACAAAAACTTCCCAGCTACAACAAATCACCACCCACTAATGAAAAATATATAGGTAGTAATGAAAACAGAATCAACTAGTGTTAAACTAAGATACAATACTAAAAATTAAAAAAGTTAATAGGTGATAAAGAAAGGGCTGGATTAGGGTTGTCAAAAGTATCGAAAATGACACGCTAATCGATTCTAAAACTTCAGCTCTAAACAAGATACTGATTTGCGCAGGTATCGATACTAAAAAAGTCACATTCACAGTACAGAAATGGCTTTAGAATGATCTTGAGCTGGATCAGAACAAATATAAGAGCACATAGACTAGTATACGCCCTTGGACCACTATGGAACCTACCTGGACCACTGAGGAATTACACAGATATAAGGCCACATGGTCATATTAAAGAAAGTGCTGTTGTTTAATGTTGGAAATCACATTTTATTGTCTAAAGAGTTTGAGACTTTTTGGCTCTGCTGATAAAAATGACTAAGTACAGATACAACATGGTTACATCTATATGTTTAAGACAATGCTACAAACAAAGTATAATTAGGTTTACCAGTATTTTGTTTGGATTTTTATATTTACACTATGAGGCAAAACAGTGGGGGGAACACTCACAGTCTGCTCTATTATCAGAAAACATTGGTGGTCTCAAAGGTTCTACTATAGACAGAATTTTAACTACTCAGGAAATGTCCAATTTTGTCCAATTTCTGTTTGTCAGTCTTTACACCTGCAAATTCGAATTTTGTAAAGTTTTCTTAATTCCCTGACCTACGATTCCAGCTCCCAAAGAGGAAGTCTTGATTCAATCTCAACATTGGCACTGACACAGAATATTGAAGTTTACAGAACCATTATTGTAAAGCACTTTTAATGACCGTGTGCCAATACCAAAAACGTGCCTTGCCTTTAAAATTACCAGAGTAAACAAATTTCTCTCTCACTACCATATCTCCTTCTCTTACCTCTCTGCTTAGATGTCTCCAGCAGTCGACCCAAGTGGGATATACTGACGCGTAAGGGGGCAGACCTCCGGCAAGTCTGAAACATGCGATCACCAAACATAAGTATTAAAAAAGTAAAAGATTACAGTTTAAAAAAAATAGCTTTTATATTTATAGATTATTACTGATGACTAGGGCAGATACACTGACCATTTGTTTCTTATATTGCTTTGGAAACCATGTTATGAGACGTGCTTTACAAATAAATGGGACTGGGCTTTGATTAATTAAAAAAAAAAAAAAACTCACCCGCAGTTATTGACAGCCATGAGGTTTGACACCAAAACGAAAGGGTACGTGAGCATACTGGCAATGAACTGTGAACAAATTTAAATAAAAAAATAAAAAATGAAAATCAGTAATACATTTGTTCTGTTTGTTTTGTGTGTTTTGTTTTGTTTTTTAATTCAGAATATGGCTACTTTGAGACTTACCCCTGTCACGGCCTGAGAGCAGTTTTTAATTTCTCCTGTGTGACTCATCTAAAACAAAGACAGAAAAAATATTTAGAACTTACAAAAGGTGGTTTAATAGAAGTCAGAACTACCAAGTAAAAAAATAAAGCACATTTCATTTCATTTCGTAAATCTGGGGAGTAAAGCCAATGTTAAAACACAAATCCAGTGCAGTATCCAACTTTCCCAGGAAACACTCCTAGAAGCATTCCTTCAAACACTCCTTATGACCTGAATTTGTGCAACTGCAGTTACAGATGGCTCAAGATGTGATAAGAAGTAACAAATACATGAACTGAAAATAATATTTATATACATTTAAGTATCTGTATAATGGTACTGTTACACTTTCATTTGGTGGTATTCGGACTAAAGTCAAAAGAATACATCGTCATATTTGATCATGTAATTAAGATTCAAACTCGGTAAGAAAAAAAAAGAATTAAAATTTAAAAAAAAGCTGACAAGTCAGATTATTTTTCTGATTAGTTGACTAGTCAAATGGTTATTTGTATTGTACACTGAGATTTTCTTTCATTACATAAAAGGTTGAAATACGCCAACTATAGGCTTCTGGAGATTATTTACAGATACATTGTAAAATGTCCAGAAAATGCTGATAATTATCAAAATATTATAATTTTAATAGTCAAGCTTTCACGTTTACTCCAATTCTAGGCAAAATTTGGGCAAATCTGACTATAACCAAACTAGACCATATAAAAAACCAGCCGTACCGAGTCATCAATGGCGTATGTGTTGATAAAATGAGCCAGCATGTTACAGATCCAAAGAGACAAAACATCTCCGAGCAGACGAGGAATCAGCCCCCTGGAAACACAACACCACTGTGAATAATCAGACTGAAATCCATTAACTTTATTAGCCGCAAATCTACGCACGCAAAGAATCCCAGGATGCCCTCTTCTCTGTAGATCGTAATAACTGAGTCGAAAATACCACTGCAAATAACAGAAATAATGTTATGATTTTGTGTTGTCATGGTTACTGAATTCACAGATTACAGATTATTAAGTTTAAACGTGGCTTTACCTGTATTTTGTTTCCCTCCCGATGAACTGCACCATACATCTTAAAGTTATCACTGCAAAACACAAATGCGTGTTAATATTATTTTTGTTTATTTTCTATTTATTGCACCAAATTAAATACACTGAGGAGGAGTGTAACAATTAAATGCGTACTATGAATCAACCTGATAAAATAAATTGATTTCATAAGTTGCACTATGGAACTTTTCTGGCTGCTTGTCTCCATGAAGATGTTACTGTTTTGCCCAGAATTCTCCAAAGTATGGCAATAAATAAGGTAAACCGTCTACTCTACTCTGAGACAAAGAGGTAATGCCACAAGGCCAAGTTACAAGTCATATCAGTGGAGAGTAGGGCTGGGTATCATTAAGAAGTTGCAGATATGAAACATAGGCCACGATACGTTTTTTGATTTGATATAATTCAATACGATCTATTTCAAATCGATTCAGTATGGTTCAGTAAAAAAGTAAAGGCTAAATCATGGCTGTGATACTAAAAGACTTTGTTAAACTTTTACCTGTGCAAAGTTCATATGAAACACACCCATTTTATTCATCAAAACAGTGAATATGTCAAATGTATAAATAAACACGTTTCCTTCCTCTAAAACAAGTAACAAAGCTGTTGCGCTGTCTCAAAATAATTTAGTAAAATATACCAAAAATACTCTTCTATCTTCTATCGATACAGAAGCTCACGATATCGATACTGTATCATCACATTAAACAATACAATATATCAAAATGTTGATATTTTTGCACACCCCTAGAGGCAAGCCCACTTACAGTAACAAAGCTTTTAAGGATTTTTTTCACTATAATTGAATAAATTCCAGATAGATTTGTTTAATGCCAAACTGTGGAACATTCCGGTCAAGCAATAACATCTCCATGGAGACAAGCTGGTAGCAAACTCTCCCCCAGAAAAGTTACAAAGTGCACTCAAGTTGGAAAAAAGAGAAAGTAAAAGCAAGACAAAGGGCATTTTTCAGTGATGTTTGAAACTAAAAGTATTGGGAAGAAAAAAGGAGGAAGCACTGGTTTTGATTTACCGTGAAAAGGATGTGTGACAACTGTGGCACAAGCGCGAGCGATCATCTCTTTGGTCGTCTGTTTAGATAAGACAGATTCACTTGAAAATTTGAACCAATTCGTTAGATTATTCAAGTATTTTGTTATTTAGCTTTACTTCATTAACAACATGCTCCAAGGAACCATCTGGAGCTTTCGGTGGGCTACCGGGTAACTGTAACACAAAATATTACATCTTGATAAAACAAACGTGCCAACTCTATCTAAAAGCAAAATCATTAGTGTTTAATAAGTCAAAATATGCCCCAAAGATACAGAGAACACATTTTTTATAAAACACAACCTTGTAACCATATTTAATTATAAATACTATTACAAGATAGAGAAAGATAGATACTGACAGTGATACATGGAGATACAGAATGATAGATAGAGAATGATATAGAGATAGAGAGATAAATAGAAAGATGGATAGACAGCTGGATAGAGAGATAGCTAGAGATAGAGAAAAACCGAGGACAGAGATAGACAGATGGAGAAAGACAGAGAGAGTGAGAGTTTACTGATCCCAAAGAAAATTCAAACTTACTCGAATGTTGTCGTTCTCGTGGCATTTCTGAAATCAAGAATGAACTTAAATCAACTACACATTGTTAAATTGTAATCTCAGAAAACAGAAAAGTGCATGTTAAACAGAATTGTCAATAATTTACAGTCAAATCAGTTCAAATTAGATAAAAAAGTACAGATTATAATGTTGTACCTGCACCACTTGGCTGTGCACCACTGTGCCGAAGGTCCCGGCGCAGAGCCTTGGAACGAGGCCTTTGAAGAGACCGGCTTTTCCATCGATCTTTATTATGTGTTTTGCTGAAACAGAACGACAAAAGAAAATTATGATTTATAAAATGCATTAAAAAGTACAATAGTCAAAATGCTGTTCCACCTTGTGATGTCATGTCGTGGCGTTTGAGTTAACAGCTACCTTTTAGCTTTAGTTCAGTAGAGATCGTCACTTCCAAGGTCCAACTTATCCAAATGATTCTTGTAAAGGTGCAAGGAGTTTAAAAATAAAGTGGAGCACTTCATGTATTACTGCATGACATCACAAGGTGAAATAGTGTTTTCTGTTTGAGAGACGAGCCCATCCTAAATATACAGGGTTTGTGTTTTAAACGTGTGTGAATGAAACAAAACACAACTCCAGGTGCTGTATGTTTTTAATGAGGAAACAACATTATATAACAACATACATCAGCAAATAGCATAATATGGGCTCTTTTAAAAAACAAAACTTCAATGTAATCTTTCAGTGTGGCATATAAAGATGCATTTTCTGTGGTTTCCACTCCATTTACCATAAGCACTAATGGAAACTCAAACAAAACATTTAGAGGTTCATTTTAGGCCAGTTCTGTTATATTTAATGTAATCAGGATGTTATCAGGAGAATACAAAAAGATATGTAAATATAAACAGAGTTTTTTTTTGTGTTCATTATTATGGTGTTTGAGATCAACTGAAATGAAGTCTGATGCTGCACTCACCATAAGCAAACAGCCCGGGCAGCTGGTACACCTGTCTGCCGAACAGGTTTCTGCCCAGAGTCGGAGGCAGCGGCTCGTGTCCCACCTAAACACAACACAGAGGAAAATATATTATGAAACAGGCATGTCTCACATAGTTTCACATTTGCAACACTCAACACTACAACACTACATCACTGTGCAGCAGAAGAGGACAACAGTGAGGTTTGTAAACAGAGGACAGTCCAAGGCTGTGGAGCACAGGTCAATAAAAATCCAGAATGGGTTGAACAATTTAAGAAAAGAATGTCATTGTGAGGGTTAGGGTATTTTTGACAGGCACTGACTTTATGCTTAGATTAGCAGTACATGATTTATTTATTTGCACATCCAGTGGCATTTACATTTTAGAAAAGTGTATTGTCTGCATTCCAATTATCAAAATTACTGATTCAATTGATTAGATTAGAATCCAGAAACTGACGGCTGATAAAATCTGCTGATGTCACGTTTATGGGCCAATATTTAGAGCAGATTTGGATAATTAGTGTCCTTAAAATTATATGATTTGAATTTATTACGCCCTCCTGTGGGCTCACCACCTGCAGAGGGGTTCATAGGGGTCTGGGTCTGGTGCACAGAGTAATGGGCAGCGTGCTGCCCCCGCGACCCAGCCGGATTAAGCGGGAGAAGATGGATGGATGGATGGATGAATTTATTACGGACTCATCCACAACTCTTTTTGACAAACTTTACAAATAAGAGAGAAGTGTGAGCAGAATTTTGCGCAGTACCCTCTGAAGTGTTCAAAGTTCACGGATATTCAGCCGCTAAAATGTGCAAATATTGGCCCAATCTATCAGCCAACATCCCTTTTTAATAAACTTAATTACTGAAAATACAGTAAGAGCTTTAATACTGTGTGAGTGCTTGCTTATTTAAACAATGGCATCACTCCCTGACTGTTGGGTTATGAAGGGGCACCTTCACAGTGAAAGAGGACCTGCTCCTTTGTTATCACTCTGTATCTGGGTAATATGACTCAGAGGGAAAACATGTAAAGCCCTCACATACAGATTATGCACTATAAAACATCTGTAGTCATTTCATTTATCCAGTGAAATCATATATGCCATTGGATAATTTCATGACATCATTATTCTGGGGTGTAATGTTGGATACTACATAATTATACAGGCTATCTGCAGGCCACCACCCAAAAGCATATGCAAAAGATAAGAGCCACAGTGAAGACATTTGTGCAACGCAAAGTTCAAAAACAGCAAGATAATAGAAATATGCAATGAAAAAAATCTAAATTAAAATAGACTGAAATCTAATGAAGATTAGAAATGCTTTTAATATAGTTAAGTTAAAAAGGCATACAGATAATAAAATACAACACTGTGTACAATGAGAGGCTATATAGACATGTTTATGTACAGTACAGTATATAGACAATTCTATCACATAATAATCTGTTTGTCAAAGTAGTAGTAGAGACGGAATTTAGCAGTAAAATTCAGCAGAATAAAATATCAAAAAGCCTTAATATCAATTTTTATCATAATATTATACATGGCATTTAAAACCCAGTACAACGCATCCCCACGACAACAACTTTTTTGTGTAGATAAATTATTAGTCAATGTGTCATAACAGATAAGTTAAAAATGAAAGAGCAAAAAAGGCTTGCTGAAAGAGGTACCAGAAATATTATCATAAAACATAACATGGAACAGTTACATTAAGATACTAAAAGCCTAATATTGGCATGAAATCGTATAACTTTACAAAATAATACGTTTAGCTTATTACTTAAAATTGCAATTAAGCATTTTGATACGGAAGGTCAAGAGGACAAGATACTGAGCAGCATTAGTGTTGTGAAAGTTGCGAGAATTAATGATTTATGACGGGTTTAACTATCACCAAAACAAAAACAACGTTCAATTTCGTGACTTTCACCTTTAATACTTGGGTTGAGTAGTAAATGTATTAATTTAAGAGCTAAATAGTGCTTAGATTTGACCATTATCCAACTGATTTGTCGCTTCCGGTTTGGGTTGCCTACGACTTGAGTAAACAAAAAACGCTTATAACAGGCGTATTTCGGTGAGGATTATATTTTGTGAGACATAAATCGGTTTGTTATAAAGTGTAGTTTTTACCTGAATAAGGACTTTGATGTACATGAGCGGGTGGGACAGGACCGTGAGTCCTGAGCCGAGTAAAACCTGACCACACATGTCCGCCATCTTGAGCACCCACAGCGGATACTTCTGCTTCTGCTGCGGGTTTAATGGAGGGAGGTGAACGAAATACGCATTACCGCCCCCTACTGGGAAAAGTCTATATCTGCTGGGTGTAGATAGACGATTAATCGACTAATCGCGACTAGTAGATAACAAAAATAAAAAATAATCGTAGTCGTAATTTGATAATCGCAGTCATTATCAAGACTATTCAAGAAAGAGATTATAAACACATGTGAAAAGGTGTTTTTTTTGTTTGTTTTTTTTTAATACAAAGACAGTGGCATTAAATTGATAGCCTGGAATGGAAAAAGTTATATTTTAGATTCAGTGTCCACTTGTTTAATATAATTCAAACAACAAAGGTCTATCATACTTTACATATACATTTATTTTTTATAATTATGTCTCATTTGTACGGCGGTCTCTTGCTATCTTTTTGCTATACCATCTATTTTTGTTACTGTCTGTTATTATATTATATTGTGATGTGTGAGCTACTGTATCCAAATAATTTCCCTTGTGGATCAATAAAGTTTGTCTAAGTCTAAGTCTAAAAGATTCTAACTGAGTTGTTTAGTATTTTTTATTATAGTTTTTGACTTGCAGTGACCCTCCATTCCTGCAGATGGCGCTATAACACCTGTAATGATCAGGACAGGAGCTGTTTTGTTGCTTGCACATAACATGTTCCGTATTATCGTCTGAAAATCGATCTCAGGTCAGCGCTTTCTCTCCGTTTTGCTCATGTTAAAATCCTCTGTTTATGAAGCTTGTTGCATGTGTAATAATGTAATAACACGTTTAGGCAGGTCTGTGTGTAATGACTTCTATTCTACACCACGTAAGCGTTAGTGTAGACTCTATCTGATCTATTTGGAAATCTTTAGCCAAACCTCTATGAAATGAGCAGACTTTTTGCATGCTTACCACCCTTAAATGCTGCCCAAGTGCATTTAAGAAGACCTTATGTTAACACGGTGTTTGTTCAATGTAAACATCGATCTAAAAACGACTTAAACTGGTCCACTCACTTCCTGTTCAAAACTGGGCCCTGTCTGGTGGCATTACACTGCAGGAAACACAGACTCTATAAATGTCTATTTTATACAGTCAAGCAGCAGATGTTCATTAATGTGTTTTTATTGTTGACATTTTTGGACCCAGCATGTATGACCCAGAGTCTGAATTGTTGTTCAGAGTAGTAATGGGCGGGGATAGGGGGTAGGTAAATACATACATTTTTCTGAGCATTCAAGCCTCAAAAACAGGACAAATACAGGATTACTCAAACATGCATTAATCAAAATAAGTATGCTAATGATGAGGGAACAGTGTTATAACTAATAATGGTTAAAAGCCCATAAAAGTATGTTTATGTAATATTTTCCTTTAAATGCTGCCCCAATACATTAACCTCTTCTTTCTTGATCCTGATGTGAACACAGCAGAAATTAAAAAATACCATTGACTGTATATGGTCAGATTCAAATTGTGCATTACTCTGATTGTTTTGAAGAAATGGTACAACAAGGTTTTATTTTATTTATTTATTTTATTATTATTATTTATTCCACACAGTCTGATTATTCCATGTTGAAGTCATCTTGAACTCACCAAATTTTGTTTTGTGATCATGACTGATTTAACTAACTTTTATATATGTTCTATTGTTTTTATTCTAGATCTAATATGGCCAAAAAACAGACCATAACCTCCCTCCCATTCAACTGTGAGACATGTGGAGAGGTGTTTCTCGATGGTTTGTCTCTAAAGTCACATCGACTCCTTCACTCTGGGAGGAAACTACACGCCTGTGAATACTGTGGAAAGCTGTTCCCAAGTCCAGCTAAAGTTCGGAATCATCACAACGTGCATTTTAAGAATAAGAAGTCCAAACAAGTGCAAATTGTGCCACCAACTGAGGTTAGTGACAGAAACACTGGTAGTAAACACTGAATACACTCAATATGGCCGTGCTTGTCAGTGCCTGATTTCAGAAGATAAGCTGGGCCTGGTTAGTACGTGGATGGGAATTAAAGACCGGAAAACCAGGTGTCACAGTGGGGCAGCAGTGGCTCTAATGGAAACTGTTGCTGTATCCTTAAGTACCCACTTGATTGTCTTATGAATGTGGTGTGTGAGTGAATGTTGGTGCTGGTTGGAGAGGCCCATGGCACAGATTGGCAGCTTTGCTTCTGTCAGTCTGCCCCAGGGCAGATATGACTACAATAGTAACTTACCACCACCACCACCTTGTGTGGAGTGAATTAATAATGCACTGCAAAGCAATTCGTCTTTCAGTTGCTAAAAAGCAATGCATACTGATGAAAGGAGTGATTTAGAAAAAATCACATTGATTGACAGATTTTCTGATAATCTTGTTTAAACTGCGTATTTAAAAAGATCTACATAAGTCAAGTGGCCGTGTGTGGAATTACATCTACTTAGGTCATATATTCTGCCTATGTCCAACCAGGAATTAAAATGATAAACTTCAATCAAATGTGAAACCGAGAAAACTAGGCAGAAAAAAATACAGTTTTAAATATAAATTGGTTAACTATGTTTTAGTGAAATGTGTAGTATCATATCATTATGCCCTTAAGTTGGTGGGCACATCCATTTCCTATGTTTTTCTTTATTTGCTATTTTATTATGTTTTTGTTTCTAGTGCACTGCTTTTTTTTTTCTTTCCAGGATGACAAAACAAAAGTGTTCAACGTCACAGTAAAAGAGGAGGATTGCTTGACTCCCATCTCCTCCTACACTCCAGGAAGCAGTCATTCAGATGAACACCAGGGGGCAGCATTCACCTGTGAAACCTGTGGAGAGGCGTTGACATCTGTCACAAACCTTAAGATACACCAGCGCCTTCATGCTGGGAGGAAGATCCACTCTTGTACATTTTGTGGGAAGTTATTTCTTGCAAAGTTTAAGCTTCGTGAACATGAGAGGGTCCACACAGGGGAGAAGCCGTATACCTGTGATACCTGTGGAAGCACTTTCACCCATGCGTCTAATCTGAGAGTTCATCAGATCGTCCACACAGATGCGAGGCCAAACGTGTGTCAAAACTGCGGAAAGACATACAAAAGTAAAACAGCGTTAAAGAAACACCAACAACTGGAGGCTTTAAAGGTAGTGCAAAATAGAGGTGTTGTCATGATACTAAAATTTAAAACTTGATTTTGATACTCAGGAATAGACTTGATACTCGATACAAATTCTATACCACAATAATAACAATTTATTTAGACAATAGAATGTGATTTTCAACATTAACATTCAACATTCAACAAAATTCAGTTCTATGTCCATATTTTGAACATTATAACTTATTATCACCCCTATGTGGTCTTATAGAGATGTTTAGTTCTTTGCAAAAGGACACATCTCCTCTCCAACATTGTTTAGTTGTGTAATTAAAGTGCATGTGACAGATTTTTAAGATTCTCTAAGAATAATTCTCTAAGACTTAATTTGGTGGGATTATAACTATTGTAAATATAAATTATACTTTTACACCAATCAAGAAGCAATTTGCAAAGAAAAGTTGAAAAATATGTTGAAAATTACAGGAAGTAGAGTTCTAAATCACACCGATGATATCACACAAGGGAGAATTCTATCCAAAAGTTAGGCATGTACAGAACACATTTTTTTCTGATACTTTAAACATGATGTCAACAAAATACAATTGTTTTCTTATATTATTGTATTTGTCACATAATTATTTCTCTGTACATTAGAGGAGTTTTGCTAGGTAACAGTTATGGAATTGCCTAGTGTAAAGGAAGTACAATTTTAAACCTAAAAATTACCAAACTGGGAAAACAAGTGTGAATATTGTTGCAAAAATCTTAAATATAATGATTTTAACTGGGTTTTAGTAAAATGAGTAGTCAAAACTGTCATAGCCTCTTTAAAGGTCTTGACTCGTGTCTTTGTTTTCAGGAAAAGAGCGCAGCATTGGTCAAGAAAGAGGAGGAGACGGACCTCACCTGTCACAAATGCGGAAAAGAATTTACCGACCCCAAAAAACTCAGAGTCCACGATCGCATTCACCGAAAACCAAACATCTGCAAATTCTGTGGAAAAGTGTTCCTGAAACCGTCCCATATGATCCGTCACGAGCGACTTCACACCGGAGAGAAGCCTTTCAAATGTGAGGAGTGTGGTAAATGCTTTCGGTTAAGTTATCTTCTCAAATCTCACCAAAACTCGCACTCTGGAGATCGGCCGTACGTCTGCGAGCTGTGTGGGAAGGGGTTCTCCACTCCACAGACGCGATCTAACCACCGGAGGTTTGTTCACGCTAAACCAGAGGAGAGCTGCGTGTGTGCAGTCTGTGGGAAAATCTACAGGTCCGACTCTGGGCTCAGGAATCACATGCTGCGCCACACCAGCAACCTCATCACAACAACGGAGGTATGTGTGAATAAATAAAAATAACGTCAGATTTATAATGGATAAGTCAAGGCTAAACGATATATCATAATTAATAAGCATTTGGCATGTCACAATAGCAGATTTATTGCAACAGAAAATACAGGAAACCCTTAAAATATTTAACCGTTTACAACTCAAATCTTCAAAAAAAATTAAATCCAAAGTGTGATCTTTTGATAATCCATTAGCAATAGTTTTTTGGACTAACTTTTGAAACATATCCAATGTGAATAGAAAATAATGCTTGGTGTCCTCCTTTGGCCGATTACCAGATTCATTGCCAAATTAAAGGTGCCTACAATAACATCTTGGTGTCCACGACCAAGATGTTATTGCTTTACCTGGAATGTTTCACAGTATGGCTTTAAACCTGTTATATCTCCATGGAGGTGATGCCCTGTAATTGAAAACTTGCATTATAGGTACGTTTAATGCCATACGGTGGAATATTCCTGGCAAAGCATTAACATTTCATTAATTTGGAAACAAGCAGATGTGGATCCTCACCAGAAAACATTCATAGAGCGCCTTTTAGTACTGGGCGCTTATTTCACATCTCAAGAAATGCCAAAATATCCATAAATTCAAGTTGTAATATAAACATATGGTCTGGTCAGAGTATATAAAGAGTGGGTCTTAATATTAGAACAGCACTGCCTTCTTTAGTGCTGGTTTATGCTTGTTGTTTCCTCACCTTTGCTGGTTTGTTCTGTCCATTACATCACTTGTATCTGCTGTGTGTTTCCATTGTTGGTATCCTTTTGTATTATTGCAATATGATGATAGTTACGCTATAACAGTGACTCATGGTCTAATGTAAAATGTCTGAAGAATGCAAAAGAAAGCTCATTATGTTAAATTAGAAGAAGGGGTGGGATTAAATAGATTTTCTTCTTCCCACTCCTTTTTGGGCAAATGTTTTTTGTTGTTGTTATTTCCATTATAATTGCACTTTTGTCATATGTATATGTAAAATAATGTAAATTGCTTACTTGCCCAAAATAAATAAATAAATAAATAATAATAACATTTAGACAGAGCTTCATCATAGTCTATGTATCTGGAGCTGAACAATGCATAGGTTTTAAATCCCTTTATACTGTGGTCCCTCAAACTGGAAATAGCTCACTTTTAAATCTGACAACCTTTTAGCTATTCATAATTCTCACTGACCACGGTACAAATGCAAATAATGTAAAACCAATTGTTGATACTAAATATTGATCTGGATTTCATGTATAGATACACCCTAACATTGTTTTGCTTTGTTTTACCAGATAAATACCGCATCAGACGGAGACGCTGCTGAGGAAAACTCTGTGAAACCAGCTTCTGAGACTAAACTCTTTGCTTGTGCCAAATGTGGCAAGACATTTTCTGCCTTTTTGAAACTGAAACTCCACCTTCGCGTTCACACAGGGAGGAGGGTCCACCAGTGTAAGGACTGTCCCAGAGTCTACCTGTCCCCAAGTCTCCTCAAACAGCACGCCCTCACCCACACCGAACAGAAACACAAGTGTGAACAGTGTGGGAAAGTTTTTAAAAATATCAGAGTTTATCAAGATCACAAAAACCTGCACACGAAGGAGGTGATGAGACCGTGCGAAACCTGTGATAAAGTATTTTGGACTCGCAACAGTTACGTCAGCCATGTTAAACGCTGTAATTTTTTAGTTAAACCTCCACAGAGCAAAACTTAAAATACACATGTAATATATTGAATAGCATTATATTTTATTGCTAGGTTTCAGATGGCATCACAGCATTACTTTAAAGATGCATTGTGTAACTTTTCTGGTGGAGGGTCCATCAAACGCTTTTCTCCATGGAGATGTTATTGCTTTGTCTGGAATGTTTCACAGTATGGCATTAAACCTTTCTATCTTCATGAAAACCAAACCAGGCCAAGTTACAGGTCAGATCTGACAAAAAGTTACACAGTGTACCTTTAATTGAGTGTAAGTTTTAGTTGCGACAAAAGCTTTATACTGACAATATGAATTATTGGTGTTCTCTTATTTACCTTTTCTCATTCTTTGAAAATACCAAATTTCCTTCCAATTATATTCATTTTAAATTATGAATCCGACTTACAGACAGTTACTTTTACAATTACCCCAACATGAGTAGTAGTATGATGTAATTTTTTGAACCACTATTTTGTGCTTCTACTTGAATAATATTATTTTGAAGTATCAGTACTCTTACTTGAGTACAATTTTTGCTACTGTACCCACGTCTGAACATAAACCATATTGTAGAACTAATTATTGGTGGTGGACTTGTTTATGCGGTGCTTAAATAAATGTTTATGGATTCGGCTCTGATGTGTTTGAAGTCTGCACTATTCAGCAAAGAAGTTCTACTTTGTGAATGCTGTTTTCTTAACTATGGTTTTATAAATAATTATATTTAAGGTTCTGAGCAACATGCAGTACCTGATATCATCCACTAGAGAGCATAGGAGTCGAGCACTGGCAATGTGAAGTTTATTATCCAGACAAATTCTACCATATAGTATGTTCTTGTGTCTCCATTTTAAAGGTGCACTGTGTAACTTTTGGTGAGTCTGCTTCCTAAGTGTCATACAGATGTTATTGCTTTACCTGGAATGTTCCACACTATGGCATTAAATGGAGACAAGCGTGTGACACCACCAGGCCAAGTTATATAAGACGTTGAGAGGCAGGTTTGCACAGTGTAAAAATCCATGTTTTTCAGTGTGGTTTTGAGCTTCAAAAATGCAACTGAAATTGAACAAATGCACGATAAGTTTAATGCTACACTATGGAACATTCAAAGCAAAGCTAGAACAGAAGTGCAGGGTTACTCTTGATATATGATTTATTAATTTATCTTTATTAAACTCAGAAAGTTCCTCTGTGATTTGGAATTTTATTTTAGGGTAGCCCTGGCCACATATTGAACTCTATTGTAGTGTGACAAATAATAATAATACTGAGATACTAATTGATGTTAAAGGGGTCATATTCTGCATTCACACATGTTTAACAAGCAAACCTCTCAGAAAACACTCCTTCCACCTTGTGATGTCATGTGGTAATACAGGGAGTGCTTGACTGTGTTTTAAAACTCCATATACCTCCATATACTAGCATCACTTGGATCATTTCAGCCCTGGATTTGCCCATGTAAAAGGTAAAATGTAGCTGTTAACTTGAACACTGCCACTACATGACATCACAAGGTGGAACAGAGCATTTTGAGCTTTGGAGATGTAGACAAACTTATAATGAAGTATTACTCAAACAGCAAATGAAACAAAACAAAACTCCAGGTATGTTTTTAATGAGGTAACAACATTATAACATGGCTTAAAGCTCACAAGAAATCATTTTGCAAAATGTAAGACCTTTTAAACTAGTACAGAATAGATATGACCGAGCAGATATGCTGTAAATAGCATGTGAATCAGTGAAATTCCTGACCTTTCAAATCACACTGATGTAACCTTATCACAAGTTACATAGTTTACTCTACGCCCCAGTTTCGCCGAAACCATCATTAGTTTTCATGCAACAATATTTCCTCAAATTTCCCTTCCTTTTCTCAGTTATTTTATTCAGAGAAGAGTCTTAATCACACTGTAAATCTGCATTATTCTTTTTTTGGGGGGGGATCCGGTACAGATTGTGTTGTGAGAGCAGATCCTTTGTGTTCATTGTCATTATCTTGAAGTTTGTCCACTGTTTTCTCAGAAGTCTGTCCATTCATTATTCATAGTTATATAAGTATTATGATCATATGGGGTCAAGTCCCTGCACTTCTTAGATTTTTGATACACTTTCGGCCAGTGTCTTTTTTTGTGTGTGACAAATATATTTATTACGTTTATAAGATAAGATAACACAATGTGGAAACTTCAGCTCCACTTCCACAAACTCTTCCCACCGGAGGAATTGGAGGAAGCTGTTATTCAATTACTGATGTTTTACCTTAGAAAACGTGTATCTTTGACAGTGAGGTTTCATCTCCGCAGATGTCAGTGTTCCACCATGCTGTGGAACATTCAAGGAAAAGCAGTAATATTTCCATGTAGACAAGCAGCGGTGGTTACATAATGCATCTTCCTTTATAGATTTAGATTCCTGTATTTTTGTACCTTTTTTCCTACAAACTGCCACTGAACTAATGTAAAACAATTTAAAGATACAATACCAGATCAAGTTATAATTAGAAAAAACATGAAAACCTGTCATATGTTACCTCCAGAAGGATACCTCTCTGTATTTGAACCATGTGGGTCCCTGATTGGTCAATCCACCTGTCAATCACACCCATCTCACTGGTGACCAGACTCACATCTTCAGACTGTGTTGTCTGAAGATGTCGCTATTTGACGCTATTTTCTGAACTGTTATAATGTTGTTTCCTCATCAAAAACATACCCAGAGTTTTGTCGTTACACTGTTAAGACTTTCACACATAGGTGGAATGTTTCATTTCATCAATCATTATTCAGTTGTGAATGTCCTCATATGTCGACATCATTTTTCTCAGAAACTACATCATGTAAAAAGACAATTCTTTGTTTTTGCACTCATCAGGTCCCAATCAGCCCAAATAACAAAGAGAAATCAATAAAGCAGGCCATGCAAGAGTTCGGGTCCTAGGAGGTTAACACACACATCCTGCATATTTCAGATGAGTTCTTCTCTCAAACAGACACACTCTGTTCCACCTTGTTGTGATGTCATGTGGTAATACAAGAACTGGATGATTTTAGCCCATGGAATCTGGTAGCTGTTAAGCTGTTGAAAACTACTGCTTCATGACATCACAAGGTGGAACAGAGCATTTTGAGCTTTGAAGATAGACATACTGATAAAAAACGGTTACTCAAACATGTGTGAATGAAACAAAACACAACTCCAGGTATGTTTTGGATGAGGTAACAACATTCTAACTTGAATGAATATGGGACCTTTAAGTATGAACTTCTCGTCTAGTTCACTGTGGAGTCGTAGACATACTGTAGTTCTGAGCTGCACATGACCCAAAGTGCGGCATTCAGACTTTCGCATACTTCATTGGCTACAATCACATTAAGTGTGAGCGTTAAATTTGTCTTTAATGGTTTTAAATGCCATAAAGATGAGAGACAAGTGTGACTACGATGTGACTGAACCAGGGAGCAGAGAGTCCAGGGAGAGGGAAAGTAGCGACTCAATAAAAAGCAAAAGGAGAAATTTAATTTCTGGACCAGAACTGAAGAAGCAGCTTGGATGAGCTGCGAAACGTATTCGACCAAATAAACTCTGTCCAGTTGACAAATTAAATTTCTCCTTTTGCTATGGATTCTACCTGGACGACTGAGGGATTCTACATACGACTTAATAAAAAGTTTAAGGGCTCGTGCTATTTTCTGATGTTATAATGTTGTTTCTTCATCAAAAGCATACCTGGAGTTATTTTTTCTTTCATGCAC
This sequence comes from Taenioides sp. WSHXM2023, assembly GCA_029959045.1. Classification (NCBI taxonomy): domain Eukaryota; kingdom Metazoa; phylum Chordata; class Actinopteri; order Gobiiformes; family Gobiidae; genus Taenioides; species Taenioides sp. WSHXM2023. The sequence continues at coordinate 7,514,977 of CM057091.1, forward strand.
ACGTTTAACACACAAACACTGCATATTTAGGTTGAGTTCTTCTCTCAAACCACCTTGTGATGTAGTGATATGGTAATACGGGAAGTGCTCCACTGTGTTTTTAAACGCCATACACTTTCACTAGAATAATATGGATGAGTTTAGCCCTGGAATCTCTAAATGTAGCTGTTAACTTGAAACTACATGACATCACACGGTAGAACAGAGCATTCTGAACTTTAAAGATGTGCATACTAATAATAAAGGGTTACTCAAATGTGTGCATGAAACAAAACCCAAATCCGGGTATGTTTTTGAGGAGGTAATGATATGGCTTGAAGCTCAATTTGGTGTAATAGGACCTTTAAACAGTTTGAGCATATACTAAAATACAGAGTTGCTGTTTGACCCTATTGTTTTGTTTTACTGAGATCAAAGCACCTAGAGAAGACCGAACAAACACAAGGAGAACATGCAAACTCTACACAAAGGGCCCAGTATTGAAGGTCCTATGTTCTTGTGAGCTTTAAGCCATGTTATAATGCTGTTACCTCCTCAAAAACATAGCCAGTTATGTTTTGTTTCATTCACACATGTTTGCGTAATCCTGGTTTATTAGTTTGTCTCCATCTCCAAAGTCCAAAATGCTCTGTTCCACCTTGTGATGTGCATGGTAGTTTAGTTCAGTGGAGAAAATTCTAGGATTGAAATTATCCAAATAAAATAATTTTTAAAACACAGTGAGGCCCTCTCTTTATTACCACATGACATCATAAAGTGTTTCCTGTTGGAGAGAAAAACTCATTCTAAATGTTCTCTTTTTTAATACAACATTATAACAGATCAAAAAAAATTCCACTCCCTCATGTAAATGTAGTGTCCGGGGGGAGCTGGGACATTCTGCACCGGCCCCTCTCAGCTCCATGTGAAAGAACAGGACAATAAGCACACAGCAGCAAATTCAACATGCCATCACCTTTATGTAAGGACGGCAACAAGCAATTATAACATTTCCACAAGATGAGACAAGGCACAAGACTGGGTCCACAAGAACAAGACATGAGACAAGATTTTGGCATTTTATACTAAATAAATTATATCCAGCTCACAATTCTGGCCTCAGCTTATTATTTATTTTGTTTAAGGGACCCATATTACGCTATTTTATGATGTAGGCTATGTTATAATGTTGTTTTCTCATCAAAAACATACCTTAAAACAAAAACATACCACTGTTCCACCTTGTGATGTCATGTGGTAATACAGAAAGTGCTCCACTGTGCCAATCTCTACTAAAGGTAAAGGGTAGCTGTAAAACTTCTACATGACATCACAAGGTGGGACAGAGCATTTTGAACATTGAAGATGTAGACAGATTAATAATAAAGTGTCACTCAGACATGTGTGAGTGAAACAAAACACAACTCCAGATATGTTTTTGAGGAGGTAACAACATTATAACACGTCTTAAAACTCTGAAGAGTCAATTTAGCGTATTTACTTTAATATTTTTTGCTGCCACAATTGAACTACAACCAAATCCATATGCAAAAAAAAAATCTCAGAAGATAATTTTCTTCAAGTGTGAGTAATCTTAAATTTAAAATATAAGTATACTATATAAAGTTTTACTGATTATAACTTTTAACATGATTTTAAAAGTGTTTTACGTAATATTTGGAGTGGGTTCCTCTATTTGCTTGTCTCATGGAGATGTAATTGCTTTGCTTGGAATGTTTCACAGTATGGCATTATTTATTTTTTCATTACCTGTGTTTTTGTTGCTGAAAATATCTAAGAACAACATGCATACTAACTGTTGTGCCGTCACTTTTTCACAGATCTGACCTCTAACTCGATGGAGGGTATGTAATTTTTCCGGTGAAGCCTCCACCACCTGCTTGTCTCTAAGAAGATGTTTGTTTTGCCTTTGATGTTCCACAGAATGGCATTAAACTTTCCAATTTCCATGGAGACAGGCAGGTGACGCTTGCATGTGGGTGAATTACTCAGCTCGGTCTAGACAAAATGAACCAAAGTTTAGCAGACACACATTCCTCATTCTTATGTCAGTGTCTGTTTTAAATAATGGGCATGCAGTTTTCTCCTTGGAAAGTCTTTACCACCAGTGACTCTGCAGAATCAATCGCAATCAAAATCATAACTTGAATGGAACAAATCACTGCAGTTTTTAAAGAACCATTATTTCTTCCACAAACAAGTCAGACTTCTGCAGAAAAACTGCTAACCCTGTAGTTTAGAGCTGTAAAAACATGTTCTGGAATGTGATTCGTGTATTAGTTTGTCAGTTCGTATTTCATTTTTCTTTTTGTTTTTTTGTTATTTCTTCTGGACGTGTTTCTTACAAATCTAATCACAATGTTTGTCAGGAAAATCGCAATTATATTTTCGTTCAGTGCTACCAATGACCTGCTGGTAGAGTTTTGCTACACAGTTCCAGGCCTGGTTAGTACTTGAATTGGAGACAGACTGATACCATCAAGTGCCACAGTGGGGCGCCAGTGGCAAAAAGCTGCTGTTGTGTCCTTTGGCAAAACACTTCACCCACATTGTCTAGTAAAGTGGTGTGTGCTTAAGTGTTGATGGCAGTTGGAGGGGCCAATGGCACAGATTGGCAAGCTTCTGTCTGTCTGTCCCAGGGCAGCTGTGGCTACAATAGTATCTAGTGTGAAGTGAATGAATAATGGAAAGTGTCTTAAAATTCAATGCATTATTATTATTGAAGATTCTATATTTTAGCCATGTTATTATCTCAACAAAAACATACCTGGAGTTGTGTTTTGTTTCATTCACACATGTTTGAGTAATCCTGAGTCTACTTCTCCTAAGATCAAAATGCTCTGTTCCACCTTGTGATGTCATGTAGTGGTAGTTTTTAATTTAACAGCTACATTTTACCGTTAGTTCGGCTGAGATTGGGAATTCCAGGGCTGGAGTTATCCAACTGATTCTAGCGAAGGTGTATAGAGTTTAAAAACACAGTGGAGCACTTCCTGTATTACCACATGACATCACAAGGTGGAACAGAGCGTTTTCTGTTCGAGAGAAGAGCTCAGGCTACATATGCAGGGTTTGCGTGTTAAACGTGTGTGAATGAAACAAAAGACAACTCGAGGTCTGTTTATGATGAGGAAACATTATAAAAACTGTGATCATTTACAGGATAATAAATACAGTCTCATTGGAAACACAAGACCTCATGTTAAAAGATAAAATGAATGAGCTGCTGCTGAAGTAAATCAATTGACATTTCCATTGAGTTTTTGTCATACTGATTATTTGCATGTAAAGACACATCAGACCTCATACGGTCACATTCTGAAGTTGTTTTTTACGTCTCTGAGTCTCGTGGTTGTCAAAGGAGGAGACACGATTTTGATGTAAAGCGCTGGTGACTTGTACTGACGTATTTGACATCTTTTTATACAACACAAATCTACAGAAAAATATTGATGGATGCATTTGTACTCTTTGAACTTAAAGCTACTACCTGTAAATAGACTCATGTTTATCATCACGTTATCTAGTGTCTTATAGTTTGCAGAACAGAGAGCACAGGTGAGTCTGAACAAAGGCCAGGTGAGGTGGAACAGGTTTCACATCTGCCATCTACTGGTGAAAAAGAAAAATGAATAAACTTGCAGATGGTAGCTTTAATGGAGACTTCACTATAGTTTCCTTTGGTATTATACTATCGCTACTGTTATAATAATGGTAAATGGTCACATGTAGACATTGGGGATGAGGTGGGTTAAGTGTCTTGCCCAAGGGTACAACAACAACATTCATGTCTCACCAACCTTCAGATCAGAGCAGAACACTACCAACTGAGCAGTGTACAATGCATTATTTAGCACTGCTTAGACACTCAAAGAAGGTTTAAACTGCATTTTTCTTTCACTCCATACTGTGTGGTAGTACGCTCCTGCTCTAGCCACAGCTGCCCTGGGGTTGCCTGACCAGCCAGTCCTTTCTACATTCTGTTTGAATCCAAAAGGGCCTGGAAAGAGTGTGAAAAGACCTTGAGACCAACCACAGCCGCTAATTTGTAGCACATGTCTTTCAAATACAGAAGACTCGAACATTTGCGTATCATTCAGAGCAAAATGTACAACTTATTTTACCTGAGATGAATAACAGTTTAGCGCTTTGTTTGTTAATTCTGCAGAAATCTACGTTGTTTCTCAGTCCTCTTTTTCCCCCTTTTTACGTGTAGCCAGCCATGTTTGTTTTGACACAATTCTTGCGTCTCTCTGATTGGTTAATCCTCCTGTCAGTCACAACTAACTCAAATCAAGGAGACGTCTTCATAAAGTTCTGTCAAAGCGTGTGGTAATTCATGGGGTGACAAAAGCAAGGTCACTGTAGACAATGAACTCAATATTCAAAATTTTCCATCTCTTCAAATTATTCGTGCAGACAATGTTGCTCTTTCTTTCAGCTTTCAATTTCAGTTTGGTTTAATGAACTTGATGCACTTGAGAATAAAACTATGATGAACTCAGATGCAGTTTTGGCGTCTTCTTCTTCATTCCTGAGGGCTGAAAGTCCAACACAGCAATGACATTTGGGTGAAACCACGAGGAGCCATGAAACTGTCATCCATCGAGGTCAGACTATGGTGCAATAGGCCTTTATATGCAGCAGATTTATGGGCTCTGCCAGTGTAACTGACACACATTTTGACCAGTAAAAATCTAAATACAAACAGCCATAGAAGTGCCCTACATATTTCAGCTATAGACAAGAAACAACATTTTTTAAGCTGTTATTTTACAGAGGTGCAGTAAAAACGACAAATTGTGGTAACTTTTTGACACAATTGTAGGTTAGGACTGCACAATTTTAGAAAAAATAAAAATATTTTATTTTTCTGACAAGTATTGTTGTTGCGATTAGATTTGCAATTATTTTTTGAAGATTCTGTTCAAAGTTCACATTTTAAACACATCCAGACGAATTGACAAAAGACTGAAATATTAACTGACTACGAATACATGTTTGCACAGATTTAAACTACAACGTTAGTAGTTTTTTTATTCAGAATAAAACAGGATATCTTGTTGTTTGTGGAGGAAATTGTGGATTTTGAAAAACTGTATCCTTTGCAATTTGCTAATTGCATCCATTCAAGACACAATTTAAATTTGACTGTGATTAATTTGAACCAAGTTTAGTTTTGATATAGACATGATATGGTCCTGGTTTAGTCCTGGTCTAGTCCAGGTTTAGTCCTTGGTTTAGTCACAGTTTAGTCCCGATTTTGATGTGGTGTGTGTGTGTCTGTGTATGTGTGTGTGTGTGTGTGTGTGAATGTGTGTGCACCTTTAGGTCATTTTGAACATCATATGCCTCTTATAACAGCAGTAGCAACTTAGAAGAAAATTATAACATCTGAAAATTACCAGTAAATACATTTACATGTTTTGCATGTAATCTTAAATTTGGTTATTTTGAAATGCTAGTATTTTATTGTATTTTTTAAACTTTCTAAAAATGTCGTTACATACCAGCCTTTGCTTGCATAGGCTTATATTTGCCTATTTATGTCACCCATAGCTGAGTGTTAATAACAATTTGAAGTAACTAATCCCTTGAAGCCTCTAGTTAACCTACATCAGCTCAAATAATAGTTGTCAATCATTTCTGAAACAGGAAGTAACTGTATTTTGGCTATAGGCCTGTTTTTAGAAGTTATCCATACAAAACAGTGACAAACTTCTCTTTTTCACTGCAGAATTAAAACAATAAAAACTCATTACAAACAAATAAAGTTTTTCAGTGTCCATAAACCACATTTTTGCTTATTTCCTACCAAATTTGCAAACAACAAACTAAAATGTTTGTCTCTATGGTACAAACTGTTCTACTGGTGTCGTAAAAAGCCAGAGTTTATGTGGGAGGCAGCTGTGGTCTGTGACAAATGTTCTGGACAGTGCAGTTCCCTCAAGGTCCTGTAGAGGGCGTGTGTCTCTGTAAAAGTTATGAATAGTGTTTAGGTGACAAATGAAGGGTCCAAGGAAACCTACACTTAGTTAAACGTACTGATATTTCAAACTACTATGAAACAGAAAATTATTACAATTACTATCATGATTTCTACTGTTATGACTTGCACAAATACTATTAACAACCACAATATTACACAACATTGAAACTACTTGAAACTACTTGGATTACTGCCAACACTACTACACTACTGCTACTACTATTACTACTATTCCATAGAGAAGAATCACACATTAAATAAATAAAAATACCACCACCATCACTACTATTAATACTAATACTATTATTACTACTACTTCAACTTATAATATTACACATTAGAACTGCCACTATGACTAGGACTTAAAACTACTTGAATTATTACTACTTGAACAACCACTGTACACCGATACTACTACTTCAGCATTACTACTACTATTTCAGCATCTAATACTAGGCTACTAGAGCTACTGCTTTTGACATCACCACAGTACAACACTATAAAAATATGGTGAAATATTAAATTTATTTCTGCAGTTTCTAATTTGTTTTCTTCCAAAATGCAAAAATACATGTTTATTCAGTTCAAAGGTTATGCAAGCTTCATCTCTGAGTCCAGGTGCAACACTCTTTATTATTGTTTGGGTTTGAAGTCAGAACTGTCTGCACAATCCAACTTTCACATCATGTCTAATGCAACAATATTATGCCCTTTTGCACTCGCAGTTGGAAATACCAGCTTGTCCAGTTGTCAAAACACAAACCCAGTCCAAGAGTAGACCATTCGCACACTATTTATTCCTCTAAACTGTAATAGTTTAGGCAGACTCTAACCATGCAAAGGGTGTATCCATGCAGCGGTTTAAGGAAAGTCCTGTGGCTGCTCTGTTTTTGAAATAAGGCTCGCCCCAAACAGTGGTACAAATGACCAAAAATGTGCTAAACCAAACCAGCTTATAGTCTCAACATCCAAAATATTTACATGGCCATTACTGAGTCTATGGACAATGTGTTTTTAATAATGACCTAAACTGTACAGACAAGACACATCCGAAGGCCATAGCAATTCATTTGTTGCGTGCAATTGTAATGAGGAAAACTGATGAGTTTACAGATTATTATAAAAATGTTCTTCAAGGTTTAGAGTCACATGAACCAGTAAGATAAAATATTTGAAATTCTTGTCTGTCTCTACTGTCAGTATCAAAACATAAAAAAAAGTATTCAATTAGGCTAATTAGGAATGTCATTTAAGCAATAAAGTTACAACAAAGCAGATGTGGGAACTAATGCTTTTACTTTGTTGCATTTGAGGAGTTTTTCTATATAAATTATACATATATGAGTAGTTTTATTTGTACTGAAGTACTCTTACTTGAGTAAAAGTTGTTGCTCTTTCCACTGTGGTTTTACAAGTGGTAAAAGTACTATGTTGACAATATTTGTTCTGATTTCACGAGTCTATTCTTTCAAATACTAGATTATAATAGCCTAACATGTATTGCAAATTAAATACTTATATATAAATCAGATGCTAGTTTGTGACAGTTATTCTTTCTATTACTCTTAATTAATTTCTTAATTTCTTGGACTTCTACTTCGTACTTCAGTAACAATATATTAAAATAACAACAGTATAGGTTTACTAACTTGAGTGCATTTTTGGCTGCTACCCACCTCTGCAATAAAGATATCCATTTCTGGCAGCAATACGTGACAGCAATGTTTTTTCTGCTTATAAATAACATTAAATAACCTATAAAACTCTCTTGCATAACACCTGTACATTAGATTATCAAGATATGTTTAATTTCTACGCTCAGATGGCATAAATTCAGTGTAACATCCTTGTGTACAGTACGCTCCTGCGGTCTGGGCACATAGACAGTAGTGGGCGGGGTTTTGCGGTCATTCTCGTCTCTGATTGGCTGTGGGGGACTTTCCGTGCCAGCGTGCGTGCTTAAATATCCAATCACGACACACGGTAGCAGTATGTCTAGCAGCCGTTGAGCAGTGCACATCCTCTCTGGGTGGAAGACGAGTCCGAGTGACCACGCTTCGTCTCTGCCTTATTAAAAACTCAACTCAGGTGCCATGGAGGACTCGAGTAGTTGACGTTTTGCTGTAACCTTCTCTTTTTAAGTATTCCCCCGTCTGATCACTGAGCTTCCGAAATCCTGACGACTTTTTGAACGGCTTTTTTACGACCAAGCTACACCGCGCTACCCACAAGGAATCATGAAGTACATTATCGGCATCGGCGGGTGAGTCAACATCCTCATAGGAAATGAATGAGCTGCTAAAGCTAACTCCCCGGGTTTTCCAGGGCCTGCTGCACGTGTTTCAAGACCAACACGGAAATACTTTAATTTACTCAGTGAAAATGTCTTAAATTACCATATTTGTGTATTTTTCTAGTAATTAATTGTAATAACCTTGTCTTGAACGTATTGGATGTGTTTGTTGACAATGAACGTAATACTGTGTAATGTTGAACCCACCGCATGCTCCTGACCCACCCTTTTGATAAGCTAATGATATGCAAAGAGAAAAGGCCCTCATTTCGCGTTTAAGGATCTAATTACATCTCTTTACTAATTTTAAGATATTAAAAAGTGCATTTAAATTGTTAGGTTGCTATTTTGGTCTAAGGATACAGTGTGTGTCATTAAACCAAAATGTATACAAAAAAAAAAATACAAAATACAAAAGTGGCGTGGTTGCAATGGATGGTGTATTAAGAATACTGGACGAAGAGCAAAACTTAAAATGTAAAAAGAAAAGACCACTGCCAAAGTCTTATTTTTTCCTTCAGAATCCCCAGTTGAACACCACTTCTTGTAAATATTTTGAAATTAAAGTTCATGTATTTACCATCTTAATATTATGCATGCTTATGTGTTTGGCAAGGCATAAAAAAACAAAGGTAAAATTTGTTGGGTAAATATTAATCAAAATGCTTCTGAGTCCTGACCCACATGCTCCACTGACTTCAAACTGCTTTCACTGCCTGTTATCAGACACGTTTTATGATCTGTTATGACCTACTAAACTACAGCATTATAACTTGGAATACTAGCATTTTTATAACACATTTATTGTTTTTTTTTGTAGAGTTACCAATGGGGGGAAAACCACCCTCACCAACCGTCTTATCAAGACCCTGCCAAACTGTTGTGTTGTGCATCAAGATGATTTCTTCAAGGTGAGTTTAACCCAACTCTCACATGTTTTAAGTTAAGGGATTGTTGCTAGGTTGTAAAAAGGCTTGGCTTCCTTTGTTACTAATTATAGTGACTCAGACGCCTCCATTAGGACAAAACATAGGAAATAGTTGTAGTAATAGTAGTAATACCTGTTGTAGTAGTAGTCGTAGGAGTAGTATGTGCTTCGGTACATTTTATCGATGTATGTTTCAGCCACAAGATCAAATTGAAGTTGGCGAAGATGGCTTTAAGCAGTATGATGGTAAGCTTGGGTTTTGTGGGGACCTTGTGTGTTTTTTATTCAACCAGGATTATTATAGTCCATATTTTTATTAATACTATTTCATTACTTATTTTGGATTTTATTTATTTTGTCTATTGTTATAAAAATCTACATAGTGTGTACTTACAAAAACGCCAAACTTATTACAGAGCAGGGAGTATTTACTAATGAGTTATGCCATACTAAGTGGATATTACTTGTATGTACAGTGTGTAATAGTTTAAACTAGTTTAATCTTATTTAGAGTGTAATTTTGTATATGGCTTTAATAACTGATAACACAACTGTTAATATCCCATTAACTGAACTAATGAATTAACCGTTTAACTAAAATATTTACCAACTCTAATGGTAAAGACCTATGAGCAAAAATGGTACTTCCATTTTTAATGTGTCCAGCATGTATGTCCACTTAAAATAAAATTAGAAAATATCTGTTTTTAGCTCAATTTGGTAAACAATGTACATGACCTATCTTAGAAATTCATATATAAGAAGAACATTTGTGCCACAATTGGGTAAATTTCAGTGTACAGTAAAGTACAAGAACAGCAATAGACACACACTAGATAAAAATGTATCTAAATGTATAATCTTACATCTGCATACACTTGAAACACATTTTAAATCATCTTTCACTAGATATGAAATGCAAACCTTGAACTTGACTATAATGATCCTGGGTTGTGATCCCTACTCTTTTGTTGCGGCTAACTGTCTGAATGCATGCCTCTGTAACCTATTATCTGAGCACATTTTCTCATTGCCGTGTGTAATTTCTCTACACACTTTGGCCTTCTCTTCCCCCCCGTAGTCATTACTGCTTTGGACATGGACGCCATGATGAGTACCATCTACGCGTGGCTGGAAAACCCGGTGAAGTTCGAGAAGTCTCATGGAGTTAATAACACCCTGGATGATGAGATCGTGCCCAAGTCTGACCAAAAAGAGGAGGAGACACACATCCTGATTGTGGAGGGCTTTCTGCTCTACACCTATGGGTTAGTACAGCCAGTAATTAAGCACATTCACTGGGCTTTTCTTTGGTTTAGAGGGAAAAATAAAGTTAAAGCTATTCTGAAAATGTCTGTTTTCCCTTTAGACCTTTGATCGACGTGTTAAACCAACGTTACTTCATTTCCATCCCATACGACGAATGCAAAAAGAGGAGGTGGTAAGTGCCTGCGTTAGTTCCTTTTGAATTTAACTAAACAAATTTCAAAATGATGTAGGGGATTTCAAAAGCAGTATTTGTCATAACAGAGTAATACAAACAAGTACTGCAAAGAGACGTGCACAATTAATAGTTCAATCTACCACAACTTATAATACATTACACATTAGAATTACTACTAGTACACAGAATCAGAACTACTACAACTTCTACTATACATTACTGTAATACTACTACTACTACTACTACTACTACTGACTAACACTCATTATGACATACAGTAAATGGGGTTCAATTTACTACTCTTGATTTTAGTCTAATTCTAATATCCTTGCCAATATTCTGATAGCTTTATTTTTATCATTGATAATAGTGCAGCCTCATGAGGGCTTTATAAATAAAATGTATTGTTATTGCTTAAAGTTGTTCAGTAAACTTTGTCAAAAGACCGTTTCAATTTGGGAAGTAAAACCCTTTACTTCAGCTTAAAACCGTTTTTGTTTGGATTTGGTAAAACTAGTATCAAATTGGCAAACAGATCATTGCCCAATCTTTGTACTACTTCTAATTTTCTTACTAATAAACAGTTACACATAGTTTTTTGTGTATTTATTGGATTAAGAAGTAAAGTACCATCAAAGTTAATGCGCAGAGAAATGTACGTACAAAAAGTTGAAATTTTTACCATGATTTATCACTCAAAGCTTTACAGATTTATAAGCTTGTAAAACTTAGGAAGTATTCAAAGCATTACACTCACTTCTCATTTTTGGTGGTTGGTTACGTTTCCTGTTACCAATGTTTTGTTTTTTTTATGTGATTTTTCAGTTCAAGAAATTACAGCGTTCCAGATCCACCAGGCCTTTTCGATGGGCACGTTTGGCCCATGTACCTGAAACACAAGACCATCATGGAGACCTCTGGAGTTGATGTTGGTAAGTTCTACTCAAAAAGATCTGGTTTAGACTCTGTTAATAACTCAAAACTGTTCCTGTGTTCTAATGTGACGAGCTTAAAATGGTGGAAACTACAGCAAAGTGTCTTAGGGGTTTTTGATGACGTCAAACAGAGGAACATATTTATTCAATAGTTTATCTTAACATTTTGTTTTATCAATTCCCAGTTATTCCACTGTTTAAGGCCCATTTTCCAACCCCGTGTCCTAGTAAATGATCTTTTGATGAATGTGGTTATGTAAAAAAAATATATATATATAATTATTCTCAACACACTGCCAGTTATTACAGTTAGTTGGACTGGAGCAGTGAGTTTTTCAAAGATTTCAGCTTTCATTTCCTTATAAAATTTAGAGTAATGATCTCTGTAACCTACTTTCCAGACTTTGACATACTTTACACAAGTTTAAACTATATAGACAACTCTGCACTCATTTTTTTCTTGCTGAATATACAGAGGAGCAGTGCAGTTATTAATTTATAATAACAGTTGCGTTAACCCTGTGTGTCTTTGCCTTTACAGCGCAGCTAGATGGAACCAAGTCAAAGGAGCAACTGTTCAACTTTGTCTATGGGGACATCCTCAATAACATCCAAAAATCTCACTAACAAATGTACAACAAAGGTACAAATCTCTCCTATTTTTATCATAATCTCTCATTTCATAAACATGTTTGTAATTCTGTGTTTTGTTTCTCTTTAGGTCCATGGCCGGCGAAAGGAGCATACAGCCTGTATATCCAACCAACGTGCAACAAGCGCCTTAAGTTTCTACCTGGCAGCTCTTCGGCTGACTGCTAATTTTTTGTAAATTTTAAACGGCATAAAATGCTGCTGATTTTTTTTTTTTTTATATCTACAATATTTATTGCTTATTTCAGCCTGTCATTGATGAGAGTCGATGGATTTGTTATAGAGGATGCTTGCATTTGGCTGTATGTCAATAAATGATCCTCCATTGTCATTTTTTCCCTCATGTTGTTATTATTAGGTTTTAGTTAACATCAATAGACCTAGGTCCACTACCTGCTTGTGTCCATAGAGATGTATTGCTTTGCCTGGAATCTTCCAAAGTATGGCATTAAACACTCTTCATCTCAAGTCCCAAGTTATAAGTCAGATCTTTGGAAAGTTGAATGGTCAGTTCAAGAAGGCTCAAAATGAATCAATAAATAATGCACCTTTTATTACAAATAACGACAGGCAAATAGCGGATATTTTTAGCAATATAACAAGTTGAATGGTGCCAGATTCAACATGGTGGATTTCCTATTTTGTATATATTTCTTATAAAAGTGCAATGTAGCCAACAAGAAAAAACCTGCCCTATATCACAGTCTACTATATATTCTCGCAAAAATGAAAAAAAAAAGAAGTTTAATCTACCGATGCACATGTCTGTACAGTGTCACAGTTGGTACATTGAGTCTTACCACGGCTGTTATCTTCCCCCCAGAAGTGTCATGTGACCCAGATAAACCGTGATCCCGTGACCTCCAAACGCACCTTCTTATCTGAACTCGAAGCTGGGGTCAAAGCAGTGAGTTTTACCACCCCATGATCAAAGTGAAAGTGCAAAGAGGAAGTCAACGTGGAGTGTGTGGCCTTATGTCAATATAAAACGTGTTAGAATGTAGTTTGAACAGATGTAGGGCAGTTTGTAAGGAAGTTATCGTACGCTAAGGTTAATTGTTGTTTTTAGTTAAAAGCTAAACAAAAAATGTCTTGTTTTCAGGTTATTTTGGCTACTTAAACGTGCACTATGTAACTTTATGGTTGGGGGTCCATCACCTGTTTGTTTTCAATGGATATGCCATTGCACTTTCTGGAATGTTCCACAGTATAACATTAAACAGCTCTATGTTGCATTTATTCAATTACAGGTGGTTTTACTGCTCAAAAATATTTAGAAAAACAGGCATTCTGACTGAGCGGGGTCGCCTCTCCACAGATCTGACTTGTAACTTGTCCGGTTTGGTCTCCATGAAGATAGAAAGGTTTACTGTGAAACATTCAAGACAAAGCAATAACGTCTCCATGGAGAAAAGTATTTGACGAACCCTTCACCAGAAAAGTTACACAGTGAAACTTTAAACAGGTGTAGGGCAGTTTGTTAGGAAGTGATTGTTGTTTTAAGTTAAAAGATAAACAAAAAATCAAAAGTCTAGTTTTTGGCTACTTAAAGGTACACTCTGTAACTTTTCTTGTCTCCATAGAAAAGTTATTGTTTTTCCTGGAATGTTTCTCAATATGGCATTACACTTATCTTGCATTTATTCAATCACAGATGTTTTCATTGCCTGCAAAAAAGATGCATTCTTACTGTGAGCTTGCTTGTCTTCATGGACATGGATAAGAGATTAATGCCATACTGTGTAACATTCCTGGCAAAGCAGTAGCATTATCCATGGAGACAAGCACAAATTGTACCCTTAAGTAACTTTCATTAAGGATTCAGAAAGGACATTTGCAAATGGGGGCAGTAGGCAGTATCCCTGTATCCTCTGGTATTGGCATTTAAAATATCCAAAAGACAAAAGTGTGGCTGTACCGTCACTATAAAACCACATTACAAAACCAGCATAATAGAAATAAAAATAATTAACACCCCATCCGCATTAAACACTAGTATGAACCAATGAAATGTTAATATTTATAGTAATATAAATAAACAGTACCTGTTTAAAGTCCCTGAACAGACACTAATTGTATATTCAAGAATCATACGCATTTATTTAGGCCTATACATTGGCATACATGACTGATTGTAAGCAGCGTTTGCTTTATTCTGACTAAAGCTTATGTTGAAAATAATAAATCAGTGTTAATGTGGCCCCTGCAGCTCAGTGAGTGAATTCTGGAGGTTCTGAGCTTTCACATGAGGCGTGGACTGTCCATATACTGAGAATGAGAAAAACTTGTACAGTAAGTGTCCTCTATTTACAGGTTTGATAGTGGTTTGTTACTTAAAACAGTAAGAGTGTGGGCTTCTCAGGACAAGGTTACAAAGATTTTTAATTAATGATGGATAAAAAGTAATATAATCACTAATAGACATTACCAGGTTTTGTATATATTTATATTATGAAAGTGCAATGTAGTCAATAGGGAAAAAATGCCTCTCCCCCCACATCACATCACAATCTACTATATATTCTAGCATTTAATCTAACAATACACGGCGTGCTGATATACTCATAATGAGAAAAACGTGTATGTGTCCTCTATTTGCAGGATAAAACAATTGTGATTGTAGTTCATTATTTAAAACCATAAGAGCGTAGGCTGAACAGTTCCTTTAAGGTTACATGAATTAAATGAACCATGCTGAATAGTGCTAGTCACAGCCCACCTCCTCCGCCTTCTCTTTCAAATATTCCTGCGAGATGTGCCAAAGAAACAGGACAAAATGTTCGGCGCTTCTTTTTTTTTTTTTCAAATCGCAAACCAAAGAAGCCACATGTTTAACCTATATAGTGTGTTTGTATAGGTGTTTTTTCCTATGGCAATCAGACATGATTGGGGTTATGATGAAATTTAGCAAGTTTAGACTAAGTTATGGGTGTGTCCTGGCGTAGGAAGCGAAGGAAATCACTTTGGTGTTTTTGTACTTCTCTGTGAAAGACTGTTATGTAAGCGGACTATAGGAACTAGGTCAGTGAGACGTATAGAAACCACATGCTAAAATTCCAAATGCCACAATTCAGTGGTCTTCAAGCTGTGGTGCGAGTACTAAAATACAATTCTGATCTCTCTCTGAGTCAGAGAAATTTACTTGTTAAAGGGATCATGGTACGCTATTTTCTGATCTATGTTATAATGTTGTTACCTCATCAGAAACAAACCCGCTACAGTTTCATGACATCACAAGGTGGAACAGAGCATTCTGAGTTTTGGAGATGTAGACAGACTAATAATGAAGGATTACTCAAACATGTGTGAATGAAATAAAATACAAAATAACATAGCTAAAAAAAAGGTCAATTTTGCATAATATAGGTCTTTTAAGGCAGTTCTTAATAGAAAACAAAATAAGAACAAATATATTTAAGAAAGTATAATAATTTCTGTTAAAGATAAGATAAGATAAGATAAGATAAGATAAGATATGCCTTTATTAGTCCCACAGTGGGGAAATTCCAGTGTTGCAACGCACAGTTCAAGAACAGCAGGAAAATGGAACATGCAATAAAACAAGATAATAGATAATAGCTAAAAAAAAAGAATAATTTAGAAATAAACTTAAAGATAGACTCTAATTTTGTTAAAAGTGCATAAACATATTCTGCAGTGTACAATATTGCATAAAGATGATTTAAAGTGACATATATTGCAGTAAAAGTACAAAAACTGTTTTTTGCATGAATTTCTGAATGAAAGGGAAGTTTGAATAAGAGCAGGTAGTTCCAGTCTTGTATAGTGTAGTGTGTACACTATAAAAGAGGGCTTGGGTACACTGAACCCAAACCCGGGAGGGCTACTTCAGGTAGGGCATCTGATGTAAAACTTAAAGTAAAGCAGAATTCAGAGTCACCTAATCGGCCTAACAACATTCTAGCATGGAGTTGTGTAATATATGATACTCAACCATAGCCATCGGCCTCTCCAACACTCACACATCACATTCATACACGAAGGTCAGGTGGGTGAAGAAGTGTCTTGCCCGAGGGTACAGATTTGATTTGGTGCATCTACTTGTCTCCATGGAGATGTTATTGCTTGGCCTGGAATGTTCCATGGTATGACTTTAAACATATCCATCGTTTATTCATTACGGGTGTTTCTATTGCTCAAAAATACAATAATTCCTTCTATGAAAAGGGGCGATTCTCCACAGATCTGAACTGTAATGTAGCGTAGTGCTGTAACCTGCTTGCCTCCCTCATGATAGATAGGTTTAATCTGTACTGTGAAACATTCTAGACAAAGCAATAACATTTCCACGGCGACAAATAGGTGGCAGACCCTCAACAAGAAATGTTACACAGTGCATCTTTAGAAAAACATTTTTTTGTCCTTAAGAAAATGTCACAAGTTTAGGCCCATTTGAGTTGTTAATTGTACGTGGAGACATTTACAGAGCAGAAAGCGTGAGAGCTTAGTCACTAATGTAATTGTTAAGAATCTTTGTTATATTTTTAGATTTCTGTTCCACTTTTCAGAGCAGCAGCGTCACTGTGGTAAAGCGAAGTGTTGATGTTATGGGTCATGGACTGTTTACATAGAGAACAAATGGAGACATGTGTCACATTTGTTGGCATTACAGGAGAATTAGGTCAATTTAATTAGGTGTTTTGATTCAGAACTTTGGTTTCAGGAAGTATCATTATGCGGGTGCCTCTTTAAGTTATTATTATTTTTGTGTTTGTGTCTTTATTTGTGAATTTATGGCTCATTAACTTGCAGATATCAAAACATTTTATCTGAGAAACACATTTGGTCTGTATAGTTTTCTGTACCAGTGTTTTTTGTACCAGTGACACCTCAACCTTCTTACTCGGTACTGTACTGGTAGCAGCCCTTTGCAGCTGAAATATGCAATATGTAGTGAGGGCAGTAGACAGGGGAGGACAAAGGGGTCTGTTGTTCCAGGCCCCAGGGTATTAGGGGCCCAGAACTCGACCCTCTTTCTATTAATTTATATTACAGGGGGGCCATGTGAGGCTTCTCGCCCCGGGACCCCAAATTTCTGTTGACGGGCCTGTAAGTAGTATTAATAACTTAGCATGACTTGGATTATTTTATGAAGATGGAAGACCAACTGAGTATTGCTGAAAAAACGTTCTTATATTTCTGCTTAAACAAATCTTTAACAGACAGGAAAAGTGAATGCTCTCATACGTGAATCATTCTAGTCCTGCCAGAAGTTACTGAAGTGTAATGTAATCATTTTTAGAACTCATTTGGCCTTTAAGTACATTTAGTACATTTCAGCATTATCTTAATATAAAATGGCATGTAGATAAGTGACACTGTTCACAATTATCTTATCGATACATTCAGAACATGTTAATTTTCTATATCATATTCTGCCATGTAGTCCTATCAGAGCTCTCCAGTGCGCCCTGTTTAGCTTATGTAACCCATACATTTTAACACTGTGTTCCTATCTGCCTAATCACATGGTAATTAATGTACATACTAATCTCACTCTACCACAAGGCCGTGCTGTCACAAGGTGCAGGTTCCACAGTATAGCATTAAATTTGTCTATCTCCGTGGAGAGAAGCAGGTAATACCACCAAGCCAAGTTACAGGTTGGATCTGTGGAGAGGCGACTCCACTCATTGTAAGAATGCATGATCAAGTAAGGATCAATTGGATTTAACTGAAAATAAATGACTTAATAGTACCACATTAACAATATCAATACAATATTGTAAAATAGAAAGAAAAGAAAGAAAGATTTTTAAAAAGTAGGTCGATGGCCTTTAAGAATTAAAAACATTGTTATTTAGGTTGAGGAGTTTATACCTATAAAAAGGGACTGCAGATGTAATTTAGTTTGGTATATCTATAGTCTGGCATATTTACATATGTTGAATATACAGATTCTTATTAATGTTCATTGTCAGTAAAGTAAAACAAAAAAAATAATAATAAAAATAAAACCATAAACCAAGACCATAAACTTACAGTGCCTTCTTCATATCCTTTAATGGGACCCTTTTTTTTTTATTTTTTTAAACTTATATAACATATACATTTTAGCACTGTACTCCTATCTCTTTCACAACATTAATATAATTACACGAATGTGGCACAAAGATGTCATTTCAAAAGTAGTGTCACTTCACACGATGTTCCCGCTCTGGACCAGACGGTGAGCTGCAGATAAGACTTACATAACCTGCTCTAATGCAGCCAAGGCCCCAGTCTAAAAAAGGGGGAAAAACTACTCAGCCTGCCCTATTTCTGAACTTGTGCTCTGAGTGAATGGTTTCTAATGCAGGTCAGTGGTGCAGTGGTAATGTTTTAATATTCATTAATAGTGTGGTGTGTTTTTGAGACTGTTAACAATGCTGGCTGCTTTTAAATGTGCTATAGAAATAAAGTTTGACTTGAACAAAAGTGAGAGGGGTGTTGATTATGTTTAAGAAGAGTTGACATCTTTTTGACTTAACGATGCACTAACTTTTCCAGTAGGGGGTGCATCACGATGGAGATGTTATGGTTTTGAATGTTCCAGTGTTTTAATGCGATACCTTTGAAAACATACATTACTATTGTGAGCTGGAACCTGACCTTTAACTTGGTCTAGTGATGTCTCTTCCTAGAAAAGTTTAATCCCATATCATGGAAAATTTCAGGTAAAGTGACATCTTCATGGAGACAAGCAAGGCCCTAGAAATATTACATAGTACACTTTTAAAGGGTGAAAGTGATGTGGTATTGCAGTCGTTGTTTAATTAAAAGTGTGTGGAAAGTTCATATAAAATACACCCATTTTAATTATCCAAACAGTGAATATGTCAAATGTGTTGCATAAACAAGATCCCCTACTTTAAAAAAGCAACAAAACTGTTGCGCTGTCACAAAATTTAGTAAAAGATATCAAAAATGCACTGGGCAATATATTGTATACAGCAGCCCGCAATACCGATACTGTATAATCAAATTAAACAATACGATATATTGATATTTCTATACTTTTGCACACCCCTCGTTACAACTTGCCTAATCTTAACTAAAACCTTAACCTTTATCTCATATCTGAACTTTAAATCATGTTGTTGATCTAATAATTAAAGATTTGAGTCATGGGTAGCTGTTTTTTATCTCACCTATACATATTTTAGTCCCTACAATG
Organism: Taenioides sp. WSHXM2023; assembly: GCA_029959045.1. Taxonomy (NCBI): domain Eukaryota; kingdom Metazoa; phylum Chordata; class Actinopteri; order Gobiiformes; family Gobiidae; genus Taenioides; species Taenioides sp. WSHXM2023. The sequence goes on from CM057091.1 coordinate 7,534,394, forward strand.
TATTAAACACCCGCCCACACACACATCGTTTATGCTAACATGCAGTGGGCGAAATGTCTTGCCCAAGGACACTAGAGAGATTCAGAGTATGCACTTGCTGGAGCTGGGATCGAACCACCAGCCTTCCAGTTATAAGAGTGACATGTTGACAACATTACACAGACATCCAGACATTTCTCTCATTCTGGTGTTTTCACTTTGGTGTGAACGTAATGAAAGTATTTCCTGAACAACTTTGTAAATTGGGCTCCACGCACTGCTGCTTCTGACATAAACAACATTTTAAGTTGCAGTAATTCTTGGTTCTGGAGAGGGCTGTTATTGTCGTCGTGGTGACAAGACACAGCACATGCTCACACCCAGACCGCCCCGGGACTTCCACAAGCCAGGACTTAAACCTGACCAGAGACCAGAGACCAGACCAGAGACCACATGGAGGATGATTCTGGATCTTACTAGATCTGCTTTATGTGTAGGACTGGGATTGCCTTAGGCCTATATCATAATGTATTAATATATTAACCTATTTGTGGGTTTCAAGCTATGGCAACCGTCCTCGTGGTCATAGCAATTAACCGATTCAAATAAAAATATTACATCTTTTGAATGGGGAATGGTCCTCACAAAGTTGAAGTTCAAATCAGGAAGGAATTGTTCATTTGAAACTCATGAATATATCTATCCTTTGGAATCTAATTTTCAGGGTGGTCCTGACCCCTGAGGAGACACAATAAGGGAAACCTATGTGGACACATGAAGAACATGCAAACTCCAAACAAAAAGGCCCCATCTTGACCCGGAATTGAACCTGGAACCTTCTTACTGAGGCTGAACTGCTAACCGCTATGTCACCATGGTGCACATGTAATTTAATGTAGCCTACACCTGATTAAGTAATCCAGTTACAAGATAAAGCTGCGCAATAGAGCTTGGATTGTTACGTCGCACCTCAGAATTTTCACTTAGCCTAATGTTAAACCAATGGAGATTTTAGGAAGCTAAAATGAAACTTAGCTTCATTCAAACGTTTTCAACAACACATAGATGTAATTACTAGTGACCATGGAGCTCTAATAAGAAGCAGTTTATTGGCTTGTTCCACCACACTTTTGTTTGCTTTTTAACATTGTTTTGGCCAATATATTTCTATGAGAATATTTGCACCACTGCCACAAACATGGTTTTTGGACGTTCCTTCCCAAACTCGATACCCAAAATTTCAGCATTAATCAATACTGATCATTACTGGGAGCTAGAATTGCCGATTTTGATACCAGTACCATTTGCATTAACATTAAGACATGTGAGGAAAGGCCTCTGGGTGTAAACCAAATCAGTATGCAGCAAATTAGATTATATGTGTTTTTCCATAAAGCTCAAAAGCAATGGTATAATAATAATAATGTAGTTTATTTACTGGCACCTTTCTGGGCACTCCAGGATACCGTAGTGCACGTAATGCTGGAGTTTAATGATCAGGGATGAATCTGGATCCCACAGACGAGACCAGAGCCACAAACAGGCAGCCTGAGACAGGTCTTTTGCCTCTGGTCCATGGACGGTATGCTCTGTGTAATGAAGCTGCTGAGAATGAGATAAATGAGTGTGCAACCTCAAACATCCTGAGCCTAAAATATCTACATTTTCAGACAAACAACTGTTCAGGGCCAAAGACACATTTTTACAACAAAACAAATGAAGACAAAACTAACTCTTTAAGTGTGCTGGGAAGTAACTAAATATATGTACTGAAATGATCTACTCAGTACTATTTATACCACCAAATGGAAGAGTAACCTGAATACAGTTACTCTTTCACTTCGTGGGATTCAGAATACAGTTACTTTCTTAAAATCAAAGGAGTACTTTGCTGTTCTTGATCACACATACACTATATTGCCAAAAGTTTTCACTCACCCATCCAAACGATCAAAATCAGGTGTTCCAATCAATTCCATGGCCACAGGTTTATAAAATCAAGCACCGAGGCCTGCAGACTGTTTCTACAAACATTTGTGAAAGAATGGGTCGCTCTCAGGGGCTCAGTGAATTCCAGCGTGGTACTGTGATAAGATGCCACCTGTGCAACAAGTCCAGTTGTGAAATTTCCTCACTGCTAAATATTCCACAGTCAACTGTCAGTGGTATTATAACAAAGTGGAAGCGATTGGGAACAACAGCAACTCAGCCACAAAGTAGCAGGCCACGTCAACTGACGGGGCGGGGTCAGCGGATGCTGAGGTGCATAGTGCGTGAAGGTCGCCAATTTTCTGCAGACTGAATCACTACAGACCTCCAAACTTCATGTGGCCTTCAGATTAGCTCAAGAACAGTGCGTAGAGAGCTTCATGGAATGGATTTCCATGGCCGAACCACCAAGTGCAATGCAAAGCACGCCACCACTGGACTCTAGAGCAGTGGAGACTTATTCTCTGGAGTGGCGAATCACGCTTCTCCACCTGGCAATCTGGTGGATGAGTCTGGGTTTTTGTGGTTGCCAGGAGAACCGCACTTGTCTGACTGCATTGTGCCAAATGTAAAGTTTGATGGAGGGGGATTATGGTGTGGGGTTGTTTTTCAGGAGCTGCGCTTGCCCCTCAGTTCCAGTGAAAGGAACTCTGAATGCTTCAGCATACCAAGAGATTTTGGACAATTCCATGTTCCCAACTTTGTGGGAACAGTTTGGAGATGGCCCCTTCCTCTTCAACATGACGTAAAGACAAGGTCCGTAAAGACATGGATGAGAGAGTTTGGTGTGGATGAACTTGACTAGCCTGCACAGAGTCCTGACCTCAACCCGATAGAACACCTTTGGGATGAATTAGAGCGGAGACTGAGAGCCAGGCCTTCTCGTCCAACATCAGTGTGTGACCTCACAAATGCGCTTCTGGAAGAGTGGTCAAAAATTCCCACAAACATACTCCTAAACCTTGTGGACAGCCTTCCCAGAAGAGCTGAAGCTGTTATAGCTGCAAAGGACTGACGTCATATGAAACCTTATGGATTAAGAATGGGATGTCACTTAAGTTCATATGTGAGTCAAGGCAGGTGAGCAAATACTTTTGGCAATATCGTATATTTAGGCAACAAACTGCAAAGCATTAATTTGGAAAAAATATATAAATTGCAGTGGCTGCAAGTGCAACAAACCTAAAGTTCTTTTTAATACTTTTAATAATTTTTACACTAAAATAAAGCAACTCAAATTAAAAGTGTTCTTTGTATTCAGAATACTCTGACTGGACCATGTATCGGATTACATTACAAAATACATTTTAATGCAGGTATTCAGTATTCTGCAACTTTGACAAGCCAGATCTCGTCAGCTCTCAGAGGCTAAGCAGGGCCAGACCTGGTTAGTACTTGGATGGGAGACCGCTGGAATACCAGGAGCCACAGTGGGGCGCCAGTGGTTAACTGTTGTTGTGTCCTTAGGCAAGACACTTCATCCACATTGACCAGTAAGAAAGTTGTGTGTATGTGTGGGTGTTGGTGGTTGGAGGGGCTGGTGCAGATTGGCAGCCTTGCTTCTGTCAGTCTGCCCCAGGGCAGCTGTGGCTACTATAGTAGTTTTCCACAACAGTGTGGAGTGAATGAATAATGCTCTGTAAAGCTCTTTGGGAATTTTGAAAGGCACTATATAAATCCAATGGTTCAATTCTAAACTAGTCTTCCCAACAACACCAATAGTTCAAATACTAAACACTAAACACTATTAAATTAGGATTAAATCTAATAATGATCCCGTTTTATGGGTGCTAGGTGTGTATTTTTATTCCTTGACTTCCTGGACTAAGTTTACATGTGACCATGTGTGAATATTTTGGTTTGGAGTGGCCATGTTGTGTCTGGCCTGTGGTTTCCTTTGCGCCGTAAACACTGAAAAAACTCAAACTTTCATTGGGTGCAGGTGCAGAGATGCTGTCCCTGTTTTTGGACGTTCATGTTAGATTTTTTTAAGCAGGTTGCATTCTCAAAACAACATAAGCTCTAATTGACACAATAGGTCTCATGGCACGAAGGCTTGGTCTGGTCGACTCCTCTGGGACTGTAGTAAAGCTAAATATAGGAGGAGCTTGTGTTAGTTGTGGTGAAGGGAGAGAATTTGATTAAGTTTGTACAGAATGAGTTGTTTTTTCTGTGTGCTTTGACGTAAATGCACGTAGACTGAGGCGAAAGCTACATTTGAGTGGCGCTATCCCACACATAACTCAGATATGTTTGGGTAATGTTGATGTCAACTCTGTAAAAACAATAATATTACATTTTATAGGGAGGCTAAGCTCTAACATTGCGTCTTTTGAATGTTTTCACAGAGTTTGGTAGGAGTTTAGAAGCCAGTGAGATACAATATAATGCTATCTGTTTATCTGTCTGTTTTACCTCTGTTTTTTCGTAGACTTCAATGTAACCCACTCCCACAGAGTTGCAGTTTTGGAGATGTTCTGAAGCTGTCATATATGCCACCACAATTTGGTTGTTTTCAAATAGAAATTTCAGTGTTACCTTTAAAGGTGCACTATGTAACATTTCTGGTAGAAGGTCACCACCTGTTTCTGTCCAAGGAGATTTGATTACTTTATCTGGAATTTCCAAGGGTAACTTGATTTATTTATACTTTTTTTTTTTTCCAATTACAGGGGTTTTCATGGTTCAAAAACGATGCATTCTATGTAAGCAGGGTCACCTCTCCACAGATCTGACCTTTAGCCTGACCTGTTGGCGTCACCTTCTTATGTCCATGGAGATTAATCAGTTTAATCCTATTTTTGCATATTTTTAAGTGGCAATTTTAGTATTAACAATATTATGTAATAATAGTGACAATAAAGTCTGTCTTAACCATCAAAATACTAACGTAGTCAAATGGGATTAAAATGACAAGGGACATCTGTAAAACTGACCTACAATTACAATTTAGTTTAGTTTTTTTTTTTTTTTTTTCAGTGTGCATTTGTACAGGATTAGACAGATGACATTTATAAATATTACAGATTTCTTTAGGTCACGTGCAAATATGTTTTTTTGTCGCCGATGTATTTGAGTGGTTTGCGGAGCAGTGATGTCTCTCATTGAACACACAGAGACCAGAGGAAGCCACTGTCTGCTGCGGTTTGACTGCAGAGAAACATAAACAACTCCATAAATCCTGCTCCAGCTCCTGTCTGCCCCTGTGTCTACTCCTGTCTGTACCTGTCTCTGCTCCTGTCTGCTCCTGTCTGCCCGTGTGTCTGCTCCTGTCTGTTCCTGTCTGCCCCTGTGTCGGCTCTTGTCTGCTCCTGTCTACTCCTATCTACGCCTCCTATCTGCTCCTATCTGCTCCTGTCTCTGCTCCTGTCTGCTCCTGTCTCTGCTCCTGTCTGCTTCTGCTGCTCCTGTCTGCTCCTGCTGCCGCTGTCTGCCCTTGTTTCAGCTATGATCAGCTTCTAGAAAATGCACAAGCCATGTGTTTCAGAAAAATTTAAAATTACGCCATAGCGATCAACATTTTAAAACTCAAATGCAGAGGACAAATTCAATCCAAATCAATAAAAGACTACTTTTTTTTCTCTTAGACATAGGTTGCAGACACACAAACTTAACAAATAACAAAAAACATCATAAAGTACATTATCTGGATACAATATTCCTGAGAGAAGGCCCGTCAACAGAAATTTGGGGGCCTGGGGCAAGAAGCCTCACACATGCCCCCCTGTAATATAAATCAATAGGAACAGGGTCCAATTCTGGGCCCCTAAAACCATGGGGCCCGGGACAAGAGACCCCTTTGTTTCCCCCTGTCTACTGTCCTGACTGACAGTACAAAAACCCCAACAGCAAAATGGTCCAACCAGCCCAGTTCTACTTACACACATGTTTAGCCTATATTGAGCCTATAAAGTGTAGCTGTAGTCATTGTGAGTTTGAGACCAGGCGTGTTTTGGAGAACTACAAACAAATGTACTGCCCTGTAAACACTGAACCACTGACACAGTTACACATATAGTCCACGTATATGATGTGTGCTCAGACTGAAAACAAACACTAAAAACAGCATTGACCCCGGACTTTTTAGGGAAACTAGGTGAATTGTAGGTTTACACTCACTGATTAAAACCACCAGTGAAGTGGAGGGAAAGATATTTTAGGCTATAACAGAACCTGCAATTCGTATACTGTTAAAATGTTAAAGTGAAGCAATAATGTAAATGTACTCTTTATTATCTCATTTGAAATTATTTAAAGGGCCCATATTAAGTCATTTTCTGCTCTATGTTCTATGTTCTAATGTTGTTTCTTCATCACAAACATACCTGGAGTTGTGATGAAGAGTTTTGTTTCATTGGAGTTTTGTTTCATTCACATGTTTAACACACAAATCCTGCATATTTAGGCTGAGTTCTTCTCTCAAACTGAAAACACTCAGTTCCTCCTTGTGATGTCACGAGGTAATACAGGAAGTGCTCCAATGTGTTTTTAAACTCCATTTGCCTTCATTAGAATCTGATAATTTCAGCCCTGGAATTGTCAATCTCTACTGAACTACCACTGCATGATCACAAGGTGGAACAGAACATTTTGAGCTTTGGGATTACTGTTTTTGAAGCGGTAACAACTTTCTAAATTTAAATTTCATGAAAACGTCAAAGAAACCAGATTTTTGCTGAGTACACGCCATTTTAATTGTGTTATAAATGTCATAAAAATCAGATCAGAGTGTGCATGTTACCGCAGCAACTGCAAAAACATGCCTCTATCATCATCCAAAATATCAGACTTGAAAAACTGAATTTGTTGTTTGACCTTCTTATCAGACCAGTGCCCCAGGGCTTTGAAATCAGAAAGGGTATTCAATGAAAGATTAATAATAATAAAAAAATAAATAATAATAATAATACATTTTATTTATATTGCATTTTACATTTGAAAAAACAAATCTCAAAGTGCTACAGTCAATTTAAAATCATATTTGATTACAGATTAACAAATAGAATAGTTTTCAATAATCATAACTAATCATATCATTATTATATAGACTTTATAGATTCTTAAAGGTGCATTGTGTAATTTTTCTGGTGGCAGGTCCTTTAAATGCTTTTCTCTATGGTGATAGATGCTTTTGGTTTGTCTGGAATATTTCACAGTATGGCATTAAACCTTTCTATTTTTATGGAGACCAAACCAGACCAAGTTACAGGTCAGATCTGTGAAGAGGCGACCCCGTTCACAGTCAGAATGCCTGTTTTTCTAGGTGTTTTTGAGCTATAAAACCACCTGTAATTGAATAAATGTAAGGCAGAGTTGTTTAATGTCATACTGTGGAACATTCCAGGCAGAGCAATGGCATATCCATAGAAACAAGGGTTGCAGGCACACAAATTTAGCAAAAAACTCCATATATGTAATAAAGTAGATTATCTGGATACAGTACTCCTGAAACTACAAAGACCTCTTATATTGATATCATTATTATACAGACTTTATTATACCTTCTTAACAGTTACATTTCTCACTCAATGCTTCAAGGGAAAAACAGATCTTTGTGGTCCGACCAGAGTGACGGGTAAAACCAGGCTTATATAACTCTGAATGCGTAAGTCGGGATCAGTGGGCGCAGACAGCATCAGTAATTTAGGTTTTAGTGACTCAACACATTGGAAGGACTGTGCACACAAACCACATGTGTCCAAGTCTCTCCTAAAGTAGACTTTTATGAGTGCATGACAAGGACCATATCCTGTATTAGTAGTAAAAAATACTGTATTTAGTATTAGTATTAGTATTAGTATTAGTATTAGTATTAGTATTAGTATTAGTATTAGTATTAGTATTAGTAGTGGTGGTGGTAGTAGTAGTAGTAGTAGTAGTAGTAGTAGTAGTAGTAGTAGTAGTTGTTGTAGTAGTAGTAGTGGTAGCTGGCATAGTTCATTTTTTTGAATATTAATGCTTCACACATTGCATTTGTATTTAGTATATTTTACCGATTGTGCAGTAATAGTAGTAGTAACAGTAACAGTAGTAGTAACAGTAATAGTAGTAGCAGTAGTAGTAGCAGCAGCAGCAGCAGTAGTAGTAGTAGTAGTAGCAGTAGTAGTGGTTGGCATAGTTAATTATTTTGAATTAATTAGAATTATTGAGTAATATGACGTCACACATTGCATTTATATTTAGTACATTTTAGCAATTGTGCAGAAGTAGCAGCTTTAGTATTATTATTATTATTATTATTATTATTATTATTATTATTAGTAGTAGTAGTAGTAGTAGTAGTAGTAGTAGTAGTAGTAGTAGTAATAGTAGTAGTAGTAGTAGCAGTAGTAATAGTAGTTGTATAGCTGTAGCAGTAGCAGTAGTAGTAGTAGTTAATAACTTAAACTGTGAATGAAATAAGGTGCAATAACACAAGTAACTACTCAAATAATGATTATTACTTACAGTTAAAATATTACTGGTGTCAACTGATTCTTGGGTCTGGAGTCAATAGTCTATAATAGTATGTATACTATATAGTATGTATACTTTACAGTACTTATACATATACACACTCAATATTGCTTTTATTATTTATTTATTTATTTATTTATTTATTATTTTTATTCTAAGTGAGTTCTGCAAAAACATCCAACATGCATTTTATCACCATCTGGATAAATACACTCTATGTACTCAAGTTAATTGTTCAAATCCTTTTACGTCAACTGTAGTACTTTTATTTGATATATTGCGGTTTGCAGTATATTTTGCCCTGAGTAAATACACGTGTCTATGGCTATAATAAAAACATGATGCTGTCTGTGTTGGACCATTTCCTGTTTTGGTGGTTTTTGGAAAGGCCTGGCACTGCCGTCTGCCACCCACTCCCCTCTCTCTAGCTTCTTCTCTCTCTCTTTCTCTCTCTCTTGCTCTCTCTTCTATCCTTCACCTCTTTCCTTTCCTTTTTTTTCTCTCTTTTCTCCTCTCTCTCCATCTCATCCCTCCACATTTTCCTTCCTCTCTCCTCTCTCTCTCCCTCTATCCCTGTTCTCTTTCTTTTGCTCTCTCTCCCCCTCTTCCCTCTCTTTCTTTCTCTCTCTCTCTCACCCACTCTTCTCACACCTCTTTCCCCTCTCTCACCTCTTCTCTCTACTCTCTCTCTCTCTCTATACTCCCCCTCTCTCTCATCCCTCACATCAATCTGAATCACTGTTGACTTAAAACAGGAAGTCCTCTCTCTCTCATCCTCTTTTTCTGTTACGAGTTTGTGGCTCTGACCAAATGGAGGCCAGTTGTGTTTTCCCCGACGTCCGACTTTTCTAAAAACAGAAAAACTCAAAACCTCAAAAACCCCCACGCGACCGTCCCCCTCATACAACAACACAGGGCCCATTCAGACTGTGCTCAGGGCGGGTCCAATCATAATTATAGGAACAATTCACATATGACAGGTGGCAATACTCTTAACCTATATAAATATGTATATATATATGTGTGTGTGTGTGTACCAGGGCTGGGCTGAGTAAAAAATATATATATGTATATCATTTGAAATTCATAACCATTTGATTTTGAGTCTTACCCATAGACTGTATAAAGACTAAGTGAGTGTGACCCATAGCATTCAGCTCCAGTCAAATGAAGGTCATGGAGGCTAGCAGTTGTAGGAGCAAATTTGGAGCCGAGTTCCATATGAGGAATAGGAATTTATTTATGGACAATAAAGTGAAATAAAAACAGGATAATGTAGAGCGGGTAAATCTGAACATCTTAAGACCAAAATGACGAGGCTCATTGGTATGGTATAGTATGCTTTTTATTCGTACACCGACAGTGCACAACAATACATTAACCAAGACAGAAGTCATAGGAGAGATGCTGGTGCCAGGTTATAGCATGGATGCTAATTTACACCTGTAGGTCTTGAGCAGGCTGGTGGAAATATTAAAATGCAGATTCAGTGTATCGAGATAAACTGACCAAAATTAAATTAAAACAGATATTACTTAGGGTTAAAGTGTTGAAATACTATTATAAAAACAACATACACCAGACATGCAACCACATGCACTTGCACTTTTAGCCCCATCCACCCTGGATCAAGGCCTAACATTTGCACACACAAACACACACAGGCACACACACACACACACACACACACACACACACACACACACACACAGGCATGCACACATACATTCTACTAATTGTTCAAATCACACTCATCCGTAATGTGTACAAACTTGTTTAGAGATCAGCTACTTCTTTGTCAGACGTGCAAACATTTGAAAACATGTGCAAGTTAGAATCTCTGTTGGCAGATTATTCCAATGACTCACAGCAACAGAGGAGAGAGAGGATTTGGTGAGCGCGGTCTTACATTTGGGGATGGTGCACTCTCCTCTAGAGGAGGCTGTAGGCATTGCTGTACTGCATTGTTGTAGGTACAGAGAGAGGGGTGATTTTTTTTTTAATGTAAAGTCAATTGTGAGCCAGAGAAAACTTATTTGGAAAGTGGTGACTAGCTGGTTAGCTATGTCCATTTATATATACAGTCTATGATCTCATCTCACTGCAAAAACATGGGATTATTTGAGGCATTGTTTTTCTTTAAAAGGACAAGTCTGTCACCTGCTTTTCTCCAAGGAGAGGTTATTGCTTTACTTCGAATGTTCCACAGTACTGCATTTTACTTATCTGTCCCCATGGAGACAAGCAGATGGTGCCACCAGGTGAGATCAGTGAAGAGGCAAGCCTGCTTACAGTAAGAATGTATGTTTTTCAAGTTTCTTGTTGTAGCGATAAAAAAATAAAATAAATAAAATGCAATTAAAAGTTTAATGCAAAACTGTAGAATATTCTGAGCAAAGCAATAACATCTCCATGTAGCCAAGCACATGACGGACCTCTCTACCAGAAAAGTTACATGGTGCACCTTAAAAGCTACCATTTGTAATAAGAATGACCTGTTGCATTCTCACATATCACCACTAGATGCTATCTACGTTACTCCTGTCTCAAAGTGTGCCAGCTTTGAACTGACATCTGCCATCTACAAGTATAAAAAATCAAATAAACTTTCAGATGGTTGAATGCTTTGTCTCTATGAAAGTGTAACATGATTTCTATAAAGTGGAAGACTCAACAGCATTTCCATTGCAATGTTTGTAACAAGCCTCCTCCATTGTCCACTCTGTCTCTCAGTATAAGGTCAATTAAAGGCTTAACATAACTGCAGTCAGACTTAATGAAGAAGCAGAGCTGCAGATGTGATTGGCTAAGTTACATAACCACACCCACACATGTAAACAACACATTTAAATGGAGAAATACAGACTAACACAAGTCTATAATGACAATGGTAAAAACTGCAGCTTTTACACCCACAAGTAAGTTATTTTTTACTTTAAAGGGCCCGTATTCTGCTATTTTCTGATCTCTGTTGTTTCCTCTTCAAAAACATGTCTGGAGTTGTGTTTCATTCACACATGTTTAACACACAAACCCTGCATATTTAGCTCTTCAGTAAAACGGAAAACACTCTGTTCCACCTTGTGATGCCATGTGGTAATACAGGAAGTGCTCCACTGTGCTTTTAAACTCTATACACCTTCACTAGAATCATTTGGATAATTTCAACCCAATCTCTACTAAACAAAAGGTAAAAGGTAGCTGAAAACTACCACTTCATTACATCACAAGGTGGAACAGAGCATTTTGAGCTTCGGAGATGTAGACAGATTAATAATAAAGGATTTCCTCCATGGAGATGTTATTGTTTTGTCTGAAATGTTTCACAGTATGGTATTAAACCTTTCTATTAACATAGAGACCAAACTGAACCAAGTTATAGGTCAGATCTATGGAGAGGCAACTCCGCTCACAATCAGAACGCCTGTTTTTTGAGGTATTTTTGAGGTGTAATTGAATAAATGTGAAATAGATCTGTTTAATGCCCTACTCTGTAACATTCCAACGTGAGCAGTGATATTTCCACAGAAACAAGAAAGTAATGGACCAACTACCAAAAAGTTATACAGCACACCTTTCAACTTATCCATCTTGTAAATTACAGGTGTTTTCATTGATGTGAGTGGAGTCATCTCGCCATAGATCTGACCTGTGATGTAGTCCCTTGGCATCACCTATCTGTCTCCATGGAGATAAGTTTCATGCTATACTGTAGAAGTCTGTGTACATCCTGTGTCGTCCAGAAAGGATTCACTGCCAAAGACATGACAAAGTATAATGTAAGAAAATTTGGAAATCTGTCTCTTGCCTCCATCTGGGAGTATAACCACCAATATACTGTAGAACTTGCACACACGTGGCAAATGCTGTAGCAGAAAAGTTACATAGTGTACCTTTAATTTCAAGTTTCAGTAATTGTACGCATTTTAAATATGAAGTTGATTTCTTGTAGATTTTCAATTGAAGCCAAGTGTACTGACCCACAAAAACTATGAAAAAGACTATTGTGTTTTGTTACATTTGATTGACACATATAGGGTATTTCAGCATTGCCATACTATAATTAATATAACCCTGCCCAAGCCTCTGTCCATTGTGGCGTGTGTTTTTCCCTTCACTGACCCAAATCGAAAATAAAATAAGTGTTGCACCAGCCGAAAGCAAAACCACAATGACAAAAACTCACTGCTACTCAATCTATACAATAAAAATGTACATATGTGGTTTGGTCAATTGCCTTTCTTGCCCGCCTGTTACAGCACTGGGACCCCTTTCTGGTCTCTGTGGTCCTCCAGGTTGGGTAGTGTTGGATAGAGATGGGGCAAAAAGAGTAATTTTGGTGTTTTATGTGATTTTCAGTGGCTGGGACAGAGACAGAAAGGAATGTAACCTAATTTGATTGTCAACAGCCTCCTGGGGTTGTGATGATAGAAATGTGTTTAAAATTGACCAAACTCTGAGGAAAAACAATAATTTAAGTTTATGGGCACAAACCAAAGTCAAGATTTTATGTAACATCTCTAAACACTTGCAATAAAACGGAATCTAAACAATTTACAATACGTAAATACAATACAATTTTTTTACTGTCAGTGTTTTGACCAGTAATTGAAATAGTGGTAGGCTTCAACACAGACTGACCGAAAGGTTATAAGTCAAACTAGCATTTATGTATAGATTGCAAAATTAATTCTATATTAACATTTATGTACCACATTTAGCCTCAACCTCGCAATCAGTGCTCCAACGTTGTTCTTACTGTGACTGAAACTTTAACAATGCTGCCCTCTGCTGGACACACTATGTATAGCTGCTACTCAATCTCCATCCATCCCTTTCCTTCTGCTTATCTGGGGCCGGGTCGTGTGGGAAGCAGTCTAAGCAGGGACTCTCAGACTTCTTTCACCTCGGATACTTCCTCCAGCTCCTTCAGGGGGACACTGAGGCATTCCCAGGCCAGCAGAGAGACACAATCCGTCCAGCGTGTCCCTCCAGCATGCCCAGAACACCTTCCCAGGGAGGTGTACAGGAGACATCCAGAACAGATGCCCGAGCCACCTCAGATGGCGCCTCTCGATGTGGTGGAGCAGCGGCTCTACTCCGAGCTCCTCCCTTGTGGCTGAGCTCCTCACCCTATCTCTAAGGGAGCGCCCAGCCACTCTGCGAAGGAAACTCATTTCGGCCGCTTGTATCCGCGATCTTGTCCTTTCGGTCATTACCCAAAGCTCATGACCATAGGTGAGGGTAGGAACGTAGATTGACGGTAAATCGAGAGCTTTGCCTTTCAGCTCAGCTCCCTCTTCACCACAACGGTCCGATACAGCGACCACATCACTGCCGACACTGCACCGATCTGCCGGTAAATCTCACGCTCCATCCTCCCCTCACTCGTGAACAAGACCCTGAGATACTTGAACTCCTTCACCTGAGGCAGGGACTTGCCACCCACCTGGAGAGGGCAAGTCACCTTTTTCCGGTCGAGAACCATGGCCTCGGATTTGGAGGAGCTGATCTTCATCCCAGCCGCTTCACACTCGGCTGCAAACTGCCCCAGTGTACGTTGGAGGCCCTGGTTCAATGGAGCCATCAAAACAACATCATCTGCAAACAGCAGAGATGAGATCCTGTGGTCTCCAAACCAGACCCCCTCTGGCCCCTGACTGCACCTAGAAATTCTGTCCATAAAAACAATGAACAGAACCTGTGACCAAGGGCAGCCCTGGCGGAGTCCAACATGCACTGGGAACAGGTCTGACTTACTGCTGGCAATGGGACTAGATGCCTTCTCCAGATCCACAAAGCACATGTGGACTGGTTGGGTAAACTCCCATGAACCCTCCTAGGCTATTGAATGTAGGTATTTACAAACTTTTTTTTTAACATAAGTGTGTAAATTGAAAATGTTCTAACTTAAAAATCCTAATATATATAGAATCTGTTATTACCATTTGCATTTTTTCTCGTTATAATATTTTGTGACATGTAAGCTACTTTGTCCAAATATTTTCCCTGTGGATCAATAAAGTTTGTCTAAGTCAAAGTGTAATGTCTGGTTCTGCTGACACTTGGCGGACAGGATAAAAAACTGCACATTAAAATACTGGAACATTCCATTTTTACTTTATACTCCAGATCTCCAGATACACTGAACATGTGTGAGTGCTGTTTTTCATTGTAAAAACCATTAACTGAGATGATCAGTACACAGAGGTATTTTAGACAGTCATTTTCATTAAATCAAGCAAAAAAAAAAAAAAAAATTAATTAATTTAAAATTCAGTGTGTTTTAACATGTGATATGATTAGAATGGCATAGTTTGGCAAGCATAATACTGAAACAATACCCACATAAATTAAAAAAAAAAAACAGCATTATTCCTATGGCATACAAAGGTTGGCTAAAATGCTAAATATCTTTCCTCTCTTTAAAGGTGCATTATGTAACTTATTGTTTCGAGGTCCATCACCTGCTTGTTTCTATGGATATGTCATTGCTTGGCCGGGAATGTTCCACAGTATGACATTAAACAGCTCTACCTTATTAAATTACAGGTGGTTTTAAAGCTCAAAAATACTTAGAAAATCAGGCATTCTGACTATGAGTGAGGTCGCTCTCCACAGATATGACATGCAACTTGGTCTAGTTTGGTCTCCATGAAGATAGAACGCTTTAATACCATTCTGTGAAACATTCCAGACAAAGCAATAACATTTCCATGGAGAAAAGCATTTGACGGACCCTCCACCAGAAAAGTTACACAATGCACCTTTAAGGCCAGCATGAGCCAAGACTTTTATCAAATACAAAAAAGAGCAGATATGAAGTTTTCGTTGCAATACATAACACATTTTAGGCAAAGTGTTTGGGTTTCCAAACGCTTTGTTTTAAAGAAAACATGTGGCTCTATTCATAACACTAAAAAGGCAACAGTAGCTTTGGTAATAAATAGACTAAACCTGATGAACCCTTGCACAGTATTAAGTGTTTTAACATGATTTTTGCACATATTTTGTACATGTTTTATAAATATATAGTACACTTTATTGTAGGAAATGTATTAACATCCAACTAGCTCATCACTTGTGTATTTGAAAGTGATAACTTCAGTGTTAAAGGTGAATTGTGTAACTTTTCTGATGGAGGATCCTTCACTAGCTTCTCTCCATGGCGATATTGCCTATAATGTTCCACAATATTACACAAAATACTTTTATCTCTACGGAGACCGCTGGTGACACCACAGGGCCAAGTTACATGCTAGATCTGTGGACAGGAGACCCCACTCACAGTAAGAATGCATGTTTTTAGATCAATAAAAAACATGTCATTGAATAAATGCAAGATGGATAAATTTAATGCCCTATTGGGACATTCCAGACTGAGCAATAACATCTCCATGGAGACAAGTAGGCAGCGGACCCTCCAGAAAATTTGCGCAGTGTACTTTTAATTTGCTTTTTTATGTCTTATTCTGCATAACTATATTCTGTTGCTAATTGGACATTAATAACACTTTCCTTTTAATATACTTGTTACATAAGAGTGAGCCAAGCTATATTTATTCAACGTAAATTGGAGAAAAACAACATTTCTTGTGGTACTAGCCCTTCACAACACCCTTATGCACAAATGTCTTATTGCATATTAATGGAAATTGATGCAAGTTAAGCACTTACTTGTACGCAAATTATGAGATTGCTGGATGTTACATTTGACTGAATCTGTTCTAAAATAAAGTTTTACCATACATTTTGGGAATGGCCTGTCTCATTACCAAACTGAAACAACAGAGCCAGGTAAGACTGAGGCTAAGAAGAGGCTTTACTGTTGTGTCTCCAGAGTTCACCTGGCGCCCTCTGGAGGCTGATGCCCAGGCTGCAGGACACAGAGGAGGGACACTTTTGTCCTGATGGCTGCTATTCTCCTCAGACTCCCCTGACCCTAGATCTGCTGATGCTACCTGTTGAGCTGCACTGAGACTTTTCTATTATTACTGTTACCTGGGATCCAGAATACACATTTATTCAATACTTTACAAAGACGTGAGTCTGTGCACTGGTGGATCTCTCCGAGTTCAGATGGCTGTGATTAACAGGCGGGTTAGTCTGTCAGGGACAGACATGTATAAAAATAAAAATAGCTTCTTGCAAGGGGAAAAAAAGGAAAAAAAAACAAACATTGGGGATTTCTGCAGAATCAATGAGCGAAGCACTAAACTCTATTAATGTGAGAGGAATTTGATTTTGTTTGTAAATTATACCTGAACAGAAATAAACAAATCATGATCATGACCAGACTTATATCCTTGTGTATAAAAAATACAGATATATTATTCTGGATTTGCCAGGCAACTATTATTGTATGTTCTGCTCAGTGTGCAAACAAATAAAGTGAATAAAATAAAGTATTGTTTCTCTGATAAAAGTTTTAGCTGCGTTTTGCTGGTTTGGCCGTGAGCTGCCGTTCTCGCTCCAGCTCCTTCTCCCTCTGCTGCTCTTTCTCCAAAAGGTCTTTCTGCTTTTGCTGCTGCAACTTCAGAGCTTTTTTCTACAAACAAAAAAAACAAATTAAACAAGATGTACCTTACTTTCTCTTGTATTTAGTAAAAAAAAAAAAAAAAAATATATATATATATATATATATATATATATATATATATATATATATATATATATATATATATATATATATATATATATATATATATATATATATATATATATCATTCCTTGTATATTTTGTTCATTGTAAACAGCAGAAATTATCTAAAAAAGTCCTCTCCACTAAGTATCAGAGCAAGCAGTGGATTTTCTTTACCGGTGTTCTGATTATAATAATTTTTTAATGGCTATGAGACATGTTTTACATTTCCCACAATCTGATTTTTTTTAAGTACAGGGCAGTGGGCAGGGATAGGGAGTAGGTGAAAATGGAAATTTTGGGGATCTCAAATCCAGGACAATACAGGATTACTGAAGCATGCATGAATCAAACTTTGAATCTTACTTTTAGTTTTGTGGTCTTTTCGTGAAGCATGATCATCTCTTTCCTGATGTTCACGAGTTTGTTGTGGTAGATTTTGGCCTCTGTGAACTGTTGCCACACGTGTGAATAGTTTTATTTAGTGCAAGTGAATTGCATTTACAAAGTTGTTATTATTATTGATTATTAAACCTTAAACATACCAGAGCATTGAGGTCCAGTAGGGTGTTACAGTCTCTAAACTTCGTCACTTCTTGATCCAAAGTGTCCAATAAAATCACCTGGTTTTGTCTGTTTAGAGGATAAAGCAAGAATCACAAAAAGCCATTCACTTAAAAGGTCCTATATTATGCAAAACTGACTCATGTGAGCTCTTAACCATGTTATAAGGATGTTACCTCAACAAAAACATACTCAAGTTGTGTTTTGTTTGTTAACACATATTTTACGTCTGTCTACATCTCCAAAGATCAAAATGCTTTGTTCCACCTTGTGATGTCATGAAGTGATAGTTTTGAGGTTAACAGCTATCTTTTACCTTCTGTTGAGACTGAGCAATTCCATAGCTAACATTATCCAAAAGATTCTAGAGAAGGTGTATGAAGTTTAAAAACACAGTGGAGCACTTCCTATATTACCACATGACATCACAAGGTGGAAGTGTTTTCAGTTTGAGGGAAATCTCAGCCTAAATATGTTGAATTTGTGTGTAAAACATGTGTGAATGAAACAAAACACAACTCCAGGTATGTTTTTGATGTGAAAACAACATTATAACAGATCAGAAAATAACGTAATATGGGCCCTTTAAATGTCCAGAAATCAGACAATAATCTGATTTTGGGGTGAATGTGAAGATAACCACTGTCTCTGTATCCACTCTCTCTCTGCTAAAACTGATAAAATGATGAAACCCTCACGTGAGCTCTTGCAGGACCCTCTTGGAGTTCTGCAGATCGGGGAGATAGTGAGACAGGAGCCCCTCTGTGAGTCTGTTCACGGCGCATCTGTCCACACAAACTCTGTCCTCGAGAACTGGGTCTGGAGGAGGCTCTGGATCTGATTAAATTAAAAAAGAAAATATATAGGTTATAATTTCAATCAAATCTGCGGACAAAGAAAATATTTGTTTTAAATGTACTACTAGTTTTAACTGCTTTAAAACATGCTCTGGATCCCTCCTTGTTGGGAGATTTGCTACAATAATACCAATAGAGCTTCGGCTTGAACATCAAAAAACGGTGTTATCATGGAAATTCGCCATGTTTATGGCTGTAGTGCTAAAAAGGATACTGCGTAAACATAAGACACACAAAACCAGGACACTAAAACAACTGGGATACTTGAGTGAGTGAGTAAAAAAGTAAACAAAAGCACAGTGGAACAACCAGATAAACTGCCGGGTCACTACTGGTAAATACATCCATCACTCTATAGTATAGCAGGCATGTCCAAACTATGGCCCAGGGGCTGAATGTGGCCCTCAGACCATTTTTTCTTGGCTCCCAGGCTTCCGGGTGAAGAGGCCCATGTTACCTTAAGCATATATTTAGTGTGTCCTGTTGAGGGTCTAAGCATAAACAAAGGTCTGGTGGCTGGCCCACACCTGCCTGCCGCCTCTCCCGCGGGCAACACCAGAGAAATGGAGAGTCCAGCCCTCCTCAAGGGTTCCAGAGCCCAAGCTGTGTGTGGAGGTGAGGTAACGCTCAACCTCCCGCACGACCCTGGGCTCCTTCCCCCCTAGCGAGGTGACATTCCATGTCTCCTGAGCTAGTCTCCGTGTCTGGAGCTGTGCTTCTCGTCATGGGGGCTTAACTATTCCATGTAATTCATTTGCCTATTCATGCATTTCCAGCTATGACAACAGTCCTTTGTAGCAACCAAGCATTTCAAATCAAGATGTTATAGATTTTCAATGGGGAAAGATCCAGATCAGGAAGGAAATATTTGCACGAAACCCAAGAATGGTCCCATAATTTTAATGTTTCTCCTTAACAAAAGAACAGGTTAGAGGACTGTTTTGAAGTCTATTGGGAAAAATTATCCTCCTTGTATCATGTTAAGGTCACATTGAAAGAACTTGAAAGATGTGCATTCAAGTGTGCAGATTGTGGTTTATTATTTCACTTGTGACCTGGTTGTTTTATGTAGCTACGATAGAAAACATGCCTTATGTCGTACATGTGCATTTGAACACAACAGGATTACATAATCTGTACGTCAAGACTGGATACATTTACTTGGCTGAAATCTGATTATGATCTAGGCCTTTATGAGTATGTAAATGAAATGCAAACTGCAAAATCTGATTTTAGTAATAAGAGGGATCATGATCAGAAATAAATCTGATGATTTTGTCATTTAGATGTTGTTTTAATAGACATTTAACTCCAAAAACTGCATAATTAACAGATTTTGAGTGTATTTAATGTTTTGAGCACTCATTCCTCAAATGCTTTCACTGTGGCAATGGTTCTAATTTCTTATGCAACATTCCTAACTTTCATTATTATGAATTTGAAATGTAAAAATCTATTGTTATTGTTTAATTCAATAAAAACTCATAAAATCCTACATTTGTTTGCAATATTTCCCATTGAATTAGGGGTTCAATAGATGAAAAGAGGTTTGTCCAGATGCTAAAACATCTTGAGGAGGGGCCTGTGTTGCTCTTGGCAGATTTTTGGGATCAGATTATACAGCTGCATATTCAGGACAAAGTTGTGTAACAGGCAGCAGCATCAAAATTAAACCAAGACATAATATTTTTTTAAATGTCAAGTTTTTGTCTGATGTTGTTATAGTAGATCGGATTTTGTGTCTTCTGAGTTCTGCAATTTAAAACATGGTACACTTTTATTCTTTAGATGTTACATTAGACACTGGTTTGTTTCTTATTTAAAATGTTGAAACGTCGTGCATTAGATTCTTGAAATGCAAAAATATCAAAAGTTCTCCAAAAAAGGTTGTGGTGTTTTGCTGAAGGCCACTTGTAAACAAATCAATAAAAACAACTGACCTGTAGGCGAGCCTATATATTTTTTTCTTTTCTATATGGTGTTTATCCATAATAGTGCTAGAAATATCACAATTATAGTTTTAGTCTATTTTATTTGATTATTGTTTCTTTGTTATTCATCTAACACGTCCATTATGCACTCTCATGTCTTTTCTTGGCAGCACAACTCTAGATGAAGGAGAAGTGAAAGCATCGTACGAAAGCACATACCTCTACTTTGCTGATCATGTTCATTTTTGGATACTGCTCCTTCGTCCTCTCTCCCCTCTTCCTCCATGGACTGCGACTGTAGTGGGCAAACTTTCCAGTAAAACCTGAAACAGACGTTCAGACGTAGAAATCTTACGGAGCCGTGGATATTATTAGTACAAACAAAACATTTTAGCAGCCTGTAAATGCCTATCAAAACATCACACCACAGAGGAAGCTAGCAAGGTGACTCAAACTTCAAATTTTCAAGCATATATTTTGTCTTTTCAGGAAAGATTGTATTAAAATGCACTTACGGTTTGTTGCGGTTTCGTTTACTAAATGAAAAGTGTGTAGTTTACTTTTTAGGATGGGAAAAAAGAGACGAGTTTGTGATTTCTTGCTGCGTGTAGCAAAACCTCATGTGACTGTTTAGCTACGTTCTCACGTGACTACACAGAGATGCTTCAGTGAGGAGAGAAAACATGCATAATGCTGTATGAAATGGAATGGCTGAAATGAATTGACAATATTTATTTTATTAGCATTAAACTTAAAATAATATATAAAATAGAGTAATTATTTCATCAACAATAATTTGAATCCGTGTAAAATTAAAAACAAAATACATAAAAATAACAAAATGTGAAGCAGCTACGAGCTATGCTCAAAGGTTAATACTCAAAACTTCTAACAAAATTAAAACTGAATGTGTGAATTTTGTTGTTTTTTTTGCTAAACGTTAAAATAATAGTAATAGCTAATAGTAGGTTTTATCTTTTAGGAATCGCTTTCTATGATCTCTTCACTGTAAACAATCTCTGGCATTACTTCCGCGTTGAGGAGGAGGCGAGACGCGGTGAGTACGCGCTCCAACATTACGATGACAGTTTTTAGACTAAACAAGACATTAAATTATCAAATCAATACGGCGATTTGTAGGTAAGCCCAGTGTGCATTTTAACATGACATAGCATGGTTACGGGATTTCTCTTTTTATTCGGAAATTGGGTTAAAAGAGTGCTAATGGTTACTAGCCTGTTACTGTTTAGCCAGCGTTGTAGGTAAACTTGCGCTCAGCACTGTGTTAAATCTGTTGTGCTTGGTCTCATTGTGAGGTCTTTAAATGTCTTGAAATGCTGAAATATACGTTTTCCCCCCATTAAAATGCATATAAATCTTATGACTTTGTAGAGAAAGGTCATTTCTTTCGGCCCAGATCCAAGAAATTATGCACATATAGAAAATCTCTCCTCTACTAAAATTATGACATAACTTGTTTGAATTGCATTAATAAATGTTTTACTCCTTTTATTGCTATCGCCATCTGTCATAACTGTTGTCTTTTGAAGTCAATAATTTACATTTTCTTTTCTTTCTTTATGCATTAGTATGCCAGTGTTCTTTAATGTTTTGGTATATCAGATTGTTATCAGAGATCATGTCCATTTATTGTTTATATCTGGATAATTAGGCTCACATACCAATTATAATGGCATTTACAATTTACACAAGGCTAAGAGTTTGTTTAGACAGCAAATAGATCCTGTTCTGTAGGATATTGATTATCACCTTATGTGACTCTGCCTGACTACGAGTCAGGCAGAGTCTAAATCTCCATATTGAGCTATACAGTAAAATTTGGTATGCTTCTAAAGTGGGAATTTTGTCAATAAGCATTAAAAGCATTGATGATAAAAAACATGTTACAGACATTGAATCAAATATATAAATGTCCAAGTACAAAATTCACTTCAAAATTCAAGACTATTTACTCAAATTATACTGTAAAAGTTATCACACTAGAGTAGACATATGGTAAATATTTTTAAACTTTCTCAAAATTGTAAATTATCAACTAGTAATTCATTAAAACAACAAATCCTTTAAGTTTGGCTGAGACCCTTAATCTTTTTAAATATGTTCCATGATGTCCACATAACTACAGTGTTGCATACTGTTTAGGAGTAAAAACTCATAAAAAAAAGTCTTAGTACTTAGGACTTGGCTCTTTTTGTGCTTCCCATTCTGCTCCTACTAATACTACTAAGACTACTAATACTACTAATACTACTAATACTACTAACAGTGTTTCCCATTAATAGAGGAGACTATGGCAGCCCCCCATAACCTAAAAACAATTTGCACTATACATTAGCGTGACAAAATCACGCTTTGTTACCAATTGTAATATCATAAACATTTAAAAGTAATTATACCGGGCAAAAAGGTTTGCTTTAATATTAATTATAAGCAATAAAAGTAATTTATACTCCACAAATTGTGTAAAATGAAATTATTCAAATTAAGATTATTTGTGCCTACATAGTCTTCCAAAAATCTATGGGAAACACTGTACTAATACTAGGAATTCTTCTAATACTCCTGCTACTACTAGTGTAACTACAACTACTGCTACCACCACTACTTGTACTACTACTGTCTTCTACTCCTATTGTCTTCTCCACTGATGTCAAGCTTACCTCACCATGTTTTTTCCCTCCCACAGAAGCTAAATTACACACTTGAGATCTGAGATGCTGTTTTTGTCTCCTTGTGACCTCCTGGCTGAGCTGGTTCAATGATTACCTGAGTGGACACTTCACACACTTTGATCAGTTTGACCTGAGTCACCTTCGTCCACCTGCTTTTTGACAACAATGGCAGGAGGTAGCTTCTTGAGTAAAATGAGGTCCGCTTTCCGAAAAGACAGAAATGACTGGGACTTGAGTGACACAGCACCTTTTGAATTTTCCGATGAACTGGTGGAAGACGATGGACCAAAATTCAACAAGCTGAGAGTGGTGGTGTCTGGAGAGATGTCGGATTATTCCTCGGGAGTTGCTGGGAATGGGGTAGCAGTGAATACGCTGGTGGTTGGAGGAGTGGACGATGATGATTCTTTGTTGGATGGGAGTTTGGAGAGTCCCGGGACAAACCTGGATCCATGTGATAGTTGCATCAGGAGAAAGGAAAACCTAAAACACAAAAAAGTGATGAAGAGACTGATCATTGCTGCTACACTGTATTTCCTGTTTATGACTGGAGAAATTATAGGTAAGGCATTAGGAAGATAATTGTAATCATATTTTTATAACTGTTAACGTTATCTGGATGAGACTTTAATATACAAACCAACTTATTAAGACCCACGGGACTATCCTGGTTAAAGAAAAGTCAATAAAACACCTTTTTATAACAAACACAGGGCTATTAATGAATAAAAATATCAAAAAAGAATAAATAATTTCTGATGATTATACACTTTATTTGTAAAATTCTATAACTATTTTAACCTTTATTTGTTTAAAAATGTATTTTTTTAAAAATCATAACGTACAATAGAAAAAATTAAAGTCAACTACTGAAATAATCATTAGTAGCAGCCATAGCATTTATTTTAACGTTAAATTATTGATGTAAAAAGTAAAATTTTAAGGTGACACTCCTTAAAGTAATATGCTAAGCCCAAATTGGTATGTTTTCTAATAAAATAAATTAATAAAATCATATAAAATAATCATTAGATAATTCTTGAATCTTTTATGAATTATTAAATGAAAATATAGAATCTGCCAAATATGATTAAGAAGACATCCAAGGCAATCAGTATATAGTGCTACATGTATTATAATGTAATGATAAGTGAGATAATCTGTGTATTATTGCTGTCAAAACTTTTTTTTTCTCTTGAGACTCCTGGTTGTGACCTGTTAATTATATATATTACATTATCTTGTCATAGAGGCATTTTACAGGCATTAACAGGGCCACTACTCACTGAAATGACTGTTTACATTACTATATTTTATTTACATCTTTTGCATTAGTTACTTGAATTATCATAGCTTTTTGGCTTTACAGTAAATGTTTAAAATAATACAGATCCACGGTATGGTCTTAATTCTGAACATGTCGTAGTCCAGCAGAAATTGACCATTTTATTGCAGGGAAAATCTAAACTGTGATATAGCTTTGACGTTACCTTTGACATTACATTAAACTTTTGAAACTTTAAACCAAAGTTACAGGGCCGTATAAGGCAGTTATACAACACAGTTAAACATGGACAATGAGTAATATGTGACAGGTTCACACAGGGCTGTATTTTTAGCGATCATCCATAAATGACTGGTTACTTCTCGAAAAACATGTATCTCAATAATAATTTGTATTAAAAAATCCACAGTGAACAGTAATTTTATTAACCAACAAAGAAGTGTTACAGTTAAGAAGTAGTAATGTATAATAGTAGTTCAAATTATTGTCAATAGTCTTGATCAATTTGTAGAAAAGATAGAAAACAAAGTCCTAATCTGTGAAAACAGCATACTAATGAGGCTGAACAATTTGAGAAAAATATCTACTAGTAATAGCATTTTTTTTTAAATATACAGGAGATCATGATTATGTTTTATTACTAGGAATGTTCAAAGTTCACATTTTAAAAGCGTCGAGAATCATTGACGAAAAGTGATATATGAACTGACAAACTAATGCAAGAATCACATTTCAGAACATGTTTATACAGAAGTAAACTACAGTTACAGTTAGCAGTTTTATGCAGAATCAAACCTGATATTTTGTTTGTAGAGGAAACTGTAGTACTTCAAAAATTGCAGCCTTCGCGATTTACAAATTTCTGTTTCATTTCCATTCTAAATTTTGATTAAGTTGCAATTAATCTTGCAGCTCTAATGTACAACAATATTATGTACTTGAAAGTGCATTGTGTAACTTTTCGGTTGGGGGTCCATCACCTTCTTGTTTCTATGGATATGCCATTTCTCTGCATCTAATGTTCCACAGTATGACATTAATCAGCTCTACCTTACATTTATTCAATTACAGGTGGTTTTATTGGCTAAAAACACCTAGAAAAACAGGCATTCTGACTGTGATCGGGGTTGCCTCTCCACAGATCTGACCAGTGACTTGGCCTGGTTTGCTCTCTGCGATGAAAGAAAGTATTAATGCTATACTGTGAAATATTTCAGACAAAGCAGTAACATCTCCATGGAGAAAAACAGGTGGCAGACCCTCCAGTAGAAAGTTACACAATGCACCTTTAAAGGATTTTGTTCTGCTGAATAATGGAAAGATCTAAATCGAAATCTAAGCATTGAAGTCCTCCTAGTTTAATGAAGTAAGATAACATATATTGTAATGTCGTTTATTTAGCTCACACAAATGTAACAAAAGAAGGTGTGGTGAAAATCTGGATCAGCTTCTCAAAACAAGAACGCCACTCCCAAAACCGGGATGGATTCAGGCTGCGTTCACACATGTTCAGTCAACCACATCAAAACTGGGACTAAACTAAATTGTAGCCAAAGACACGTCCTGATGAATGATAAATTGACTGTTAGTTACACATCTTTATTTCTTTTTGCTATAGAATGTAATATTTAAAGTTTGCACGCTTGTTCAGGACTAATCATCTATGTGGAAACTAATGACCACAGGATCTATAACTATTTAAAATATGTTTCTGAAAACGTGATAAACTTAGACTTAGACAAACTTTATTGATCCACGAGGGAAATTATTTAGACATAGTAGCTCAGACATCACAATATATTATAATAACAAAGTGCAAAAATAAACCATTATTAAAGCATTTTGTTAAATCTTTTAATTTAAATGTGCTTTTTTGACTTAAAACGACTGCGATGGATATTAGTTAGCACGTAGCTGGTTATCCACAGTGCTTTTGAACTGTTAATATTAGATTTATTTATTTATTTATTTATTTTTTTTTTTTCAAAAAGACTATCGGAAAAATTAATGGAAAATTTACATCTGGGACCAGAGCAGGAGGTCACTGTTGAGCTCCACTGCACTCACAAGACTACACCTGCGTGGGAGTTCGTGCAAAACTAAATACTAGGAAACATTTATATAAAGACAGATTAATCTTGTGAATCATATCTTTAATCTGCTTTTATCATTTGATTTCATTTACAAAGTTACAATACATTATAATAAATACTGCAATATTTCTGTTTCTTTAGCCATCATCAGGTAAATAGTAACTGTATTTACCTGATGAAGGCTAAGGGCTGAAATTTTGCAACTTTGTAAATGAAATCAGTGGTGCTGCAAGAAAGACAGTGTGAGATAGGGCTGAGTATCATTAAAAAGTTGCTGATACATACCTCGATACATAGGCCACGATACAATACATTTTTCGATACAGTGCACTTTCAATTCAGTACAATTTGATACGATACATTTCAAATCAATTCGATACGGTTCAGTGAAAAAAATGCTAAACCATGGCTGTGGTACTAAAAGCCTGCTAAGTCCCCTAAATTAATATGAAAATCATCCATTTTAATCATTAAAACAGTGAAAATGTCAACAAAATTGCAGCTCTTACACAAAATAATTTTGTAAAATGTCCCAAAAATTACTCTTGGTGATATATCGATACAGGATCCCACGATATCAATACAGTATCATCAAATTAAAAGATACGATATATCGATAATATATTTGCACACCCCTAGTGTGAGAGACTTCTTTTTTTTTAGTTTGGAAATCGGTTCAGTTTTATGCACCTGGTCTAAAGTGGGATGCGTGACGTTTTTCTGTTGTAATATGTAATACCCAAAAATACCCAATGTACAGCTACTCATTCACTCACAAACTTCCCCGTTCTGTTATACAGTATATGTCATGTAAATCCAATTATAGTCACATTTTTATACAGCGCTTTTCCACCTTCAAGGCCTCAAAACGCTTTACATCAAGGAACCACTCACTCATTCACACACACATTCACACACCAGCGTTACACAGATACTGGGGGCGAGGTGGGTTAAGTGTCTTGCCCAAGGACACGCTCTAGTAATGATGTTCATGTCGAGAGCGGGATTTGAACTACCAACCTTCAGATCAGTGGAGAGTGGACAAACACACCAAGTGAGCTACAGCTGCCCCTGCTGTGTGTTGATTAATTGACTTAACGAAGACTTACAGACCTGGACTAAACTAAGACTAAACCTGGAATTGAACCAAAACTGGACCAGGATTAAACCAAGACTAGAGCGCGACCAAACCAAAACCACATAAGGACTCAAATTGGGTTCAAATCAGGACGTGTGTGAATGCTCCCTAAAATATCAGTGTCAAGCAGGAAACGGTGACATTAATATCCTGTGTTTTCAAGTAGAGCTGTGTGATATAAGAGGACAAAATGCTATAATCATATTCCATAACTATGTTTAAGTATTGTGATAAAATATAGCAGTTTATTTCAGATATTTGTACGCCCAAATGTATTAGTTAAACTGTCAAACACAAAAACATCTAAACACGGACTATATGCTTAAATATGCTTTATTTGTAATACTGTACTTACTAATTAATTTACCACATTTGTATAGTATTGAAGATGTCTGTCTTCAACCCAGTACAATAGATTATTAAAACCCCCATTATAGACCTCCTCTGTATACAGGAAACACACAATATCTCACATGTTTGCATATTCTTTATATTTTACATGCATTTACATTTGTCCTGGTGAGACCTGTGGGTTCTTCTTTGATCCTGTAAATGCTGCTACTCCTGAATATTACTTGAAAAAATTATATGTGACCAACTTGTCATTTACTTCGTCAATTATAACAGATCATTTAAAATAATTTAAAATACATTTTCAAGATTATAATTTAGATTCTTTGTGAAACCACCCATCTTCAAGTCCCAGGTTTAGTGGAGCCTTTCTGTGTGGAGGCCTTTCTGGAGGGATGATTTTCTGGCAAAAACAATAAACATATTTCAATTTTTTTCAATATTTCAGAAATATTATATTGTTGAATTGGATCCGTACAACAAAATTCTGCATTTTAACTATTAATTTTAGCTGCCCTCCTTTTGTATTAAATATTATTGACCTATAGAATGAAATCCAGCAATACTAATAATAATACTTAAGCCAAACAGATCATTTAAAATCAAATGCCACTACTAAATTATAACTCATTATTCTTTTTTATTTTCATTAAAGTTGGGTTAGGATTAGCTTACTTAATCAATTACATTATCCTCGAGTGCCTAATATTGTTTCTTATCTCTTCCTCAGGTGGCTATGTATCAAACAGCCTGGCCATTATGACAGATGCTGTGCACATGTTGACGGATGTTGTCGGCATTTTGTTTTCACTTCTGGCTCTGTGGCTCTCCACCAAACCTCCAACAAAGAGATTCACCTTTGGACTGCACAGACTCGGTATTTTATTTCACCCACACACCCTTTCACTGTCTGTTAGTACCACTTCCTCTTTAGCGTTTAGTCCAATATAAACTCATGTCTGGACACACGCTTTAATTACAATAGAGCACTGTGTAGGTCTATTTAATAGTCAAGATGGTATTCAAATAAGTGTTATCTTGGTCAACGGATCACAAAAAGCAAAGACTAAGTTAAGGCCAGGACTAAGTCAGGACTGAACTAGGACTGAATTGGTCTAAACTGATCTGGTACCAAGCCAAGATTATGTGGGTCATGACAAAACTAAAATGGTTTACAAGAGCAAAGCTGTCCTTGGCTTTCAAAAGATACTAAGACGGAACAGGACTAAACCAGGACTGAACCAGGGAAAGAAACAGATCTAAACCAGGACTAAACTAGGATCAAAATTGCATAAAACCTGAAGTCCAAAAGAGTTCACTCCCAGTATTAAACACAGAAGAATTGATCTCAGTAAGTCAGGACTCAATCAGGATTAAATCTGACTCTACCTGTACCAAACCAGGACCAAACCAGGGCCAAACCAATGATAAACTGGCACCAAACCAGGATTACATCAGAACTTCTGTGGCTCTTTATCAAAATAAACAAGACCAGACTAAACCAGGAAAAAAACAAGAATGAAATAGATGTACAAAGAACCAAATCTGCTCAAAATCTGGACTAAACCAGGTCTAAACCAGGACTAAACCCAGGAATCAACCAGGAATCAAACCAGACCTCAACCAGGACTAAACCAGCTCTAACCCAGACCGCCTCTCCCCCGTCCCTGTCCCTGCAGAGGTGGTGTCTGCGGTGCTCAGTGTGATGCTGATCTACATTCTGACGGCGGTCCTGGTGTTTGAGGCCGTGCAGAGGACCATGAGCCAGGACTTTGACATCGATGGAGACGTGATGCTCATCACTGCAGCTGTGGGCGTTGCCGTCAACCTCATGTATGTTCAAAAATAACTAATATTTAGATATATTTTTACAATGGAAAAGTAGGAACCACATATTCCTGGTTCTTAAGTTGTAAACACAGAATCCAGGTGGCTAGTCCTCTAGTTAAGTGCTTCTGACCTTTGCTTATAGACTTAGAGGTGCACTATGTAACTTTTTGTTGGGGTCTGTCACCTGCTTGTTTCTATGGATATGTCAATGCTCTGCCTGGAATGTTCCAGAATATGACATTAATAGCTCTACCTTACCTTTATTAAATTATAGGTGGTTTTATAGCTCAGAAATAGAAAAATTGGCATTCTAACTGTGAGCGAGGTTAACTTGGTCTGGTTTGGTCTCCATGATGATAGAAAGGCTTAATTCCATACTGTGAAACATTTCAGACAAAGCAATAACATCGCCACGGAGAAAAGCATCTGACGGGCCCTCCACCAAAAAAGTTACACAATGCATCTTTAATGGCACTGGTCCATGGGCATATTCTAGTCTATCTGCTCTTATTCTGATACAGCTCAAGATCATTCTAAAGCTATTCAGGAAAGGTCCATCTCAGTCCTGTGAATGTGACTGCTTTTAATACCAATACCTGCTCAAATGAGTATCTAGTTTTGATACTAGTTTTAGTATTGATTAGTATCTTAATTTCGATACTTGTGACCCTAATAAGGACAGCACACAGTGGGCTACAATATATCACATAATATGTACTGGGGCAAAAACAAATTCTACTTAAATGTGGTACAGCCCCTTTAAGACTTTAATGTTCCCGCAAGGAAATATGTTTTGCTGACATTTGGCCAGTGCCCCTGGGGATAACCTTTGCGGAGCAGGGAGGACACATTTCCAGCTCTTAAGCAAGGATCATGTTTATTCTCATGATAAATTGCGATATATTGCTGAAGTAAATGTAGACGATGAACAATAACACTGAAGCTAATTTATGTCACTGACACAAAAACCCACGAGCTGATTTAAACCACAAAAACTATTCTAAATGTACAATATTATTAAAAAAAATGTTGCAATAAATAAAACAGCAGAATGAAGCTCTTTAGTACTTAGTTTGCATCTGTAATGAGTCATAGACGTTTTTTTATTCAACCTTTTACGGTTTAAATCTTATCATATAGCCAAAAACTAACCACGAAGTTCCAGTAGTGCAAAAAAAAAATTTACACACGATAAATATTGACCCCAAAAATGTATAGCTCCAGCTTTCATATATTGAACGATAAGTAGATAAAGTAATCATCGTGACAGGCCTACTCACTGACCTCCTCTCTCTGTAGATTCAATAATCTTACTATAATAATAATAATAATAATAATAATAATAATAATGATAATAATAATAATAATAATAATAATAATAATAATAATAATAATAATAATAATAATAATAATTTAACTTAACTTAGCACTTTTCTTAACAGAGTGCTTTACGTACAGTTAAATAAGCAGGCATAAGGCACAGATTAAAGACAGTACAATAAACTGACTCTCTGTAGAAGGGATCATGTTTTTATATACATCCATAATCTTCTGTTGATGTGTTTTGGAATATGTTTTGGGGGGTTTTTTAGATCTAGTGTTTTTGTTTGTTTTCTATTTATATGTTAAAAACATCTGCTTATGTTTGAGAGAGTCTGATCTGCATACCTTTTAATGTAAACAAAATTACTGAAAAGAAATAAACTCACTGACCTCCTCTCTCTGTAGAATGGGTTTCCTGCTGAACCAGAACGGGCACCTCCACTCCCACGGACACGGTCACTCTCACGGCCCAGTGAGGGGGCAGGTCCCTGGGGCAGAGACGCAGCAGAAGGCCTATGGGAGTCTGGCTGTCCGTGCGGCCTTCATCCACGCTTTAGGAGACCTGCTCCAGAGCGTGGGGGTGCTCATCGCTGCATACGTCGTAAGATTTAAGGTCAGTTTAGTAGCTTTTTCACTATGTTTTTTAAGATGAATGGGGACTGAGTGGCGAGTAAAATGAGGTGTAAATAAAGCTAGATGAATCACTGCCATGGTGATCTATCATAACAGATGTCCAGTTTCAACTACCATGTTCTGACTAAAACTGACTGGAACTCACAAAATAATATGGAGAGACTTTTTATAGCAATTTTCTTAAAATTCACTTTGCAGATTTGACTTTTGTTTATTTTTTTTTATAATTTTTATTTAATGTCCATGTTCAACCATACTAAATCTACTAATAGAATGATTATGAATTCCACCTCATTTGGCTAGTACTTGCACCTCATAGTAGGAAGATCCTTGGTTTGAAACTCTATATATTCCCTGCTATAGGTTTTCAATATTGCATTTCTGAACTAATCTCATGAGTCAGTTCGTATTCTTTGCCAGCAAATATGGAAAAGAATGCCAACAAATCAGTTAAATTAGTTTTTTACTGAATCAGCTAAAACCGTATTTTATGTGTCTCGTTCTCTGTCCTTTTAGCCGGAGTATAAACTGGCCGACCCCATTTGCACCTATATATTTTCAGTGTTGGTCATTTGCACGACATTCCGTATCATTCGAGACACAGTCGTCATTGTACTTGAAGGTAAAACTCAGTTCATTTCCTCTAATATAGAACAGCAATATTAAAGGTCTTGTATTACATGAAACTCTTGTGAACTTGAAGCCATGTTATGTTTTTGAGGTAACAACATTATATCTGAAGTTGTGTTTTCTTTCATTCACATATGTTTAAGTAATCCTGCTTCATTTGTCTGTCTACATTTTCAAAGCTCAAAATGCTCTGCTCCACCTTGTGATGTCATGTAGTGGTAGTTTTCAAGTTAACATCTACCTTTTTCCTTTTTGTTCAGTAGAGATGGGCAATTCCAAGGTTGAAATTATCCAAATGATTGTAATGAATATGTATGGCGTTTACAAACACAATGGGGCACTTCCTGTATTACTGCATGACATCACAAGGTGGAAGAGAGTGTTTTCTGTTTGAGAGAAGAACACAGCCTAAATATGCAAAGTTTGTGTGTTAAGCATGTGTGAATGAAACAAAACACAACTACTATGTTTGTGATGAGGAAACAACATTATATCATAGATCAGAAAATGGAGTAATACGGGCCTTTTAAAGTTACATTTTGAGACTCTATTATTCTGTCTCGTCTCAGGTGTCCCACGACATTTGGACACTCAGCGTATCAGAGAAGAGCTTCTGAAACTCGAGGACGTCCAGTCTGTGGAGGAGCTGAATGTGTGGGCTCTGACCGCGGACAAGACTGCAGCTTTAGTGCATCTACAGCTCAGTGAGTCACTATAACGACACAGAAATCGGTTAACACTTATAAATCCAACTAATTCCACATACTTTTTACTATAATAAATATGATTATAGTTTTAAGGTTCATGGCGGCTCCAACCAGCATCCTTTTAGTTTATTTTAGTTTATTGAGAGAACCATGTACAGGACTGGCCAGCTAAAAATACATATTTCTAGTGCTTTATGAAGACATGAATCTGGTCACCTTTGCATCTCTCGGAGTTCAGATGGGTGTGACTGAGGTGGATTAGCCAGTGAGGGAGAGACATAGTATCCATATAAGATCAAATATGGCTTCTTGCAAGGATAAAGAAAGGAAAAAATATCACAGGGGACTGAAAAACAATCACAGATTTTTACAGAATCAGTGAGCGAAGCATTAAACTCGAACTCCTAATCTGAGGTGAGGGAAGTTTTATTTAGTTCTAAATGATAGATGACATATTTTAGTTTCAAAGGGGTGCAAACATAATATGCTTCCATTAAGGGCAAACATTTTTTACTGAGGTCCCAATGCACCCTTTTGCATCCCTGTAGATTCAGACCTAGTTAATGCCCATGTGTAGTCCCTGAATTTGCATCTGCAAACCCTGAAACACACAAAGACATACAAACCTGCCCTAGAGGTGGACGTAGCCTAGAGTGCCTGTTCTCTGATCCAAAGTTCGGTGGTTTTAATCCCATTTGGTATAAATCATAAATGTCAGAAGTTATTTATGAGCTACAAAAACACCTGAATTGATTAAATGCAAGATGAACACAATGAATGCAATCCTTTGGAGCATTCCAGGTGTTCCTTTAAGGAGTTGGTGAACTGTTCATTCAGGCTGACACAAAAAGAACATCCAGTGTATTCCTCAAAAGTCTGAACTCTGCTCCAAACCACGCTGACTGACTGTTGTTTCCTCATCACAACGTACCCGGAGTTGCGTTTTTTTGTTTAATTCACACTTGTTTAACACATAAAACTATATAACATATTTAAGCTGTGTTCTTCTCTCAAACAGTCTTGTGATGTCACATGTCAATACAGCAAGTGCTCCACGGTGTTTTTAAACTTTATACACCTTCGCTAGAGTAATTTTGGAAAATTTCAGACCTGGAATTGCCAATCTCTAATAAACAAAAGATAAAAGGTAGCTGTTAACTTAAAAACTACCGCTTCATGACATCACAAGTTGGAACAGAGCATTTTGAGCTTTGAAGATGTAGACAGACTAATAAAGGATTATTCAAACATGTGTGAATGAAACAAAACACTCCAGGTATGTTTTTGAGGAGGTAACAACATTATAATATTGGCTTAAAGCTCACAAGGGTCAAGGACCTTTAATTACATAACAATACATACATAACAAATTCATAACGTAACTGAATACTGTCTGATTTTCTTTATCCACAGCACCCTCTGGTGCCACAAACTGGGAGCAGGTCCAGTTCAAAGCTCGTCACTTGATGCTTCACACATATGGCGTCAGTCGGTGCACGGTTCAGATCCAAACTTACAGAGAACAACAGAACAACAGCTGTACGAACTGCCTGCCCCCCACAGCATGAGAGCGCTGTGGAGCTGAACTTTACATTTAACATACTGTACATCTATCAGCTGTTTGTACTGGACCAGAGTAGAAGAAGTGTGCAGAGATGGTGCCAAAGGACGAAAAACTGTGGCAGGTTTGATTTTTTAAAAAAAGGTGTTATGGTACAAAAAGGTCTTATGCTATACTGCTTAGCTTTTAGCTTAGCAACCCAGTCACCACTTCTAAACACATGGTAACAGGAATAATCATGCTGCATGCCACCAGCTAACCACTAGTATTTCACTATCTATACAGCAAAGGTTCGTTTCTACAGTGCCACTTGTTCAGACTGGTCACAGTAACACGGTTTAATACCTACAGCTACAATTGAATTGTTTAAACAAAAATCAGTATTTGCAATTATGACATTGTAGCATATCCCTCAATGTGAAATTTAAACAGTATTTATCTTAGTTGAATAAAATCTGTGCACAGCAGAACGCTAGCTAGCTCACTGTGCCTGAGCTAACGTTAACTCTTATTAAAAGTATAAAATATAAAATAAAGAATTTAAATAAAAATGAATTACAGTAAAGACTACATGATTGATTTTATGTGTAGATTACTACAGTTTGCGGTGTTGTTTTAATAGTTATTATGCTTCAAAATTAGCATTAGCGTTAGCATTAACATGTCCTTTCCTAAACACAGAAGTGTCCTGGTGAAGTATTCAGTGAGGCTGCTGGGCGCTGTTGTGCACAGATCCAATTGTCTATTTTCCATGTTTTGTTTTGGTGACTAGGTTGTAGCTACACCCAGGGGGCGCTGTTGTAAACCTGCTGAAGAAAGCTGCATATCTTGAAGCTCTTTAATCACCACAGAAGCCTTTTTTCCACTTTAATTTTTTTAGTACTTTTAATTTTCTCAAATGTTAAGTTGTTTTTTACTAGGACTGTGAGCTATGAATTCCTTATTAATTTACTAAAACTATCTGCACTTACCTCATGCCACAAAAGTAAAAACTGATGCAATGGTACTTACTGGTTCTGATCGTCAGTGTAGTGAGTGGATCACTGGATGACCTCAACACACTTTATTATTATATATTGGGTATATGGCTCCAGGTTGCTTTACAATTTTATCTTTTCATTCACACAACAGGCAAAGTGTCTTCTTCTACGGCACAATGGCAGTATGCTATTTATGTACTGGTCGGAACTGGGATTGGACCAACCACCTTCTAGTTAGACGACCCCACCTGAGCCACTGTTGCCCTGAACAATTGTTAAAGGTTTACTATGCAACTTTTCTGGCAGAAGGTCCATCACCTGCTTGTCTTGATTGAAATGTTTTGCCTAAAATGTTCCATTCATCTCCATTGAGACAAGCAGGTTATGGTACGATGCCAGATTAATTTACAGGTCAGATCTGTGGAGAGGCAACCCCACTCAGTAAGAATTTACATTTTTCAGGGTGTTTATGAGCTATAAAAACACCTGCAAATGATTAAATGCAAGATGGTTATATTGAATGCAATCCTGTGGAACATTCTAGGCAAAGGAATAACATCACCACGGAGACAAGCAGCTGGCAGACCCTCACCTGAAAAGTTACATAGTGCTCTTTTAATGAGTTAGTGAACTAAACATCCAGTGCATTCCTCCAAAGTCTGAACTCTGCTCTAAACCACATGATTTTACTGACAAGGGATTGACTGTAAAAAGACCTACACTGATCATTGATGATTAGAAATTACTGACTCTTTATTGAAATGCATCCCTACTTCTATATATACCTGATTTCACAGTCCTTTGGTCCACTGGTTTATAATGTCAGAATCAGATTTACTAATACAAACCCAATACACTTGAATCTGCCCCTTTGTAATAACACTATCAATTATTGTAACACTTTATAGTAATTACACTTTTATGACTCTTAATAAAGTATGAACAAAGACTTATGTAATGGAGAAATAGTTTACTAAGAATGATTCACGGTTAAGGCCAACGTTTATTTATATAGCACAAAAAAAAAACAACACAGTACTGCCCCAAAGTGCTTAACAATATAGACGAAAACAAAATGAGAATACATAAATTAATAAGTAAATGAATAAAACATATAATATGACTTATATAAACACAATAAAATGAGGAGGTTAAGAACACAGTTAAAAGTATAGAGTATCAAGTTGACATAAAGTGTTTGATTTAAATTTTCAGGTTTAATTCATATCCGAACCTGTTAATTAAGTAGTTACTAAGCCTGAATTATTATTATTTGTTCTTTATGAATTACGTTTTATTCGTGCTTTACTAAGGCTAGTTAAGGTGTAGATATTTTAAAGTAGTAACTCAATATTTTGTTTTCTTTGACCAACTCATTACTGACTTTTCTTTTAACCATAGCAACTGACAATCACAATAGCTGACTTTTAACTTTACTTAACTGGGAGAAAATTTGGGACGCCCAGTTTTTCAGACCCAGTGTTTTTAATCAAAAGCTGCTGTGCATTAAAACAAGTGGTAATTGGTTTGAAAGAAAGGAAGTTCATTATGAAATATGTCAGAAAATATTAAGAGTAAACCTGGAACTGGAATTTTGTTTTGTAAGGAATAAAGTATTTAATCTGATGTGTTTTACAGTTTTATATGTGTATGTTTATTTTATTTTATTTTATTTTACATCAGATGCCCTCCCTGTTGCAGCCAGCCAGGGTTTAGACCATAGACTGTATAAAGTGGACTAAGCAAGTGTGACCCATAACAAACAAAAAAACACAAATGTCGACAAAACACCGAGAACAAAGCAATGTGGTCTACTCCATTCAGTGTAGTGAAGACTGCAGTGAGCGCTACATTGGAGAAACAAAACAGCCACTTCACAAGAGGATGTACCAACACAGACGGGAGAGCCAGAGTGGACCTCAGTCTGCCGTACATCTCCACCTAAAAGCCACAGGCCACACCTTTGAGGACAGTGAGGTACATATCTTAGCCAGAGAAAAGAACTGGTTTGAGAGGGGAGTTAAAGAGGTTATTTTTGTTAGGAAAGACAGTCCATCCTTGTACTTAATTACAAACGCAAGTAGTCACCGTTACCATGCTGAGCGCAGGACTCTCCCCACGGTCAACTCCGTCCGCAGCGTGTCCTCCCTCATCAAGAAGGTCCGCAAATTCACCAAGAGGCTGAGCAAACCGGGGACCGTGGCCGAGGTCAGGCAGAGCGTGTCGGAGGCTGTGAGGAGCACCGTGGAGCTGGTGCTACCTGGGCTACAGCATGGGCTACTGCCACAGCTACCTGGGCTACAGCATGGGCTACCGCCACAACTAACCGGGCTGCAGCATGGGCTACCACCACAACTAACCGGGCTGCAGCATATGCACTTTTGACCCTGTGAGAAAGTGATACTTGGATGCCTTATTGAATGTTTAACTGTTGTGTTTGTTTAACTGTTGTGTTTGTCTTGTCCTGTCCTAAATGTCAAGGGACTACAAATGTAAATTAGTTGTACGCTAACTTCGGTACATTTACACTTGTATTTTATTTTTTACTGGTGTTTATGAATGTACACTGTCCCTTTTTAAATTAAAAAAAAAAAAAAAAAACAGAAATGGAGGCCTCAGACATCATCTGTCTCCCATTTATAACTCCATCCTCTGACCTAAATCAAAACAAAGAAAACAATAGGGATAGCCAGATCAGGTCCAGAGGTGTGAAAGCTCCATCAGGGGCCTGATAATGCTAATCTGACGCCACACTAACAAACAGAAGCTGTAAACAAGTAGGCGCATTAGTTTTCAGAGTAGTTTCAGTGTAGTTAGCTCCTCCCTTCAGGCAGATATAAGGCAGTGTCCACCAGCGTCTGACCAGAACTGAAGAAGCAACTTGGATGAGCTGCGAAACGTATTTGACAAAAAAAACAAAACAAAACAAAACTTTTTTCCAGTTATTTCTGTACAAATTCTGATAAAACCCACTCCAAAAACAAGTCAAAATGCTGGCTTTGGTGTGGAAACAACAAAAAAGTCGCCTGGCTCTCATCCCCTTGTTCATCTTCATCGGTGGCATTACTGCCATGTCCCTGATTTACCTCATTAAACCCTGATGTCTGCTGGGACCAAAGCTAAAATTACCTGTATAAGCTTTTTGATCAACATGGACTACAGTAAGCTGGAGAAGAACCGCCCAGACTTTTAAGATGTTTAATCATTCTGGACCAAAACTGGACTTTAAATATGAGCGAAAATACATAGCTCCTAATGGCAAAAACATTTAAATAGGGGATGTCATATGCACACTTTACTTATACACATATTTAGGCAAAACAAAATGGAAATAGAAACGGCAGTAATATCCAAACATGCACTCATCCATGGTCTAAGCTGTAGTCTTACTTTTGTCACAAGATGGAGCTGTTGTAAAGCTGTGGCGGTGGTGGCTAAATTCCCCAGGTACATTGATGAGATGACACAGACACTATCATACTTCGCATTACAGGCAGTGTTTGGAATTAACTACACACATGCACTGAGAATACATATTCTGAATACAAATTTTGAGTAACTGTATTCCAGTACAGTTACTCTTTCATTTCGTGGTATTCAGAATACAATTAACTTTACTTTTCTAAAATTAGATGACTACACTGTGGTGTTTGACTGTGCAATAGGCTTCAAACTTCACATAACTAGTGAGAAAAATAAAAAACACCACTCTGGTCTTGAAAGGCTATCGCAAGTGCTGGTTAGATATAGTAGAGACATAGTAAATAATGCTCTACTGTGAAACATCGTAGGCAGATATCTCCATGGAGACCAACATGTGCAATACCTCCAATAAAATGTTACACAGTGGACTTTTAAAAACATTTCCCAATAACTATAGAGGCCTGTGTATCCACTGTAATATAAATATATCTGAAGTACTATTCAGTATTGTAGATCGTGCCTCATACAGTTAATGTTTCGTATTTCCTCTGCAGTTGTTGTCACAGGGATGGGCCGTCCCAGTTTCTAGGCGACGCAGGTGTTAATTTGCCCTAAAAATCCACAGGGACTTTACACTGTGTTTATTCTCTATTGGTTTATGGCCTTATCACCTGCACAACATTCGCATACCATCTATACTGCCCCTCCCACCCTCATGCTGGCTCTTTTTGACCTTTACAGCTCTTAATACTATGAAGCCTTCCACAGCCAAAACAGATTAAAAATATATGAGCCATTGGCCTGTTTTTGAGTAGCACAGAGGCATACGGGTGCACTTCAATAAGTAATATCTAAGTAAGTTCAAATTACTCAAATTAAGAAGATTTTACTTGATTTGAGTAGATTTTACTTCACAAGTGAAATTATCTACCAATAAAATAAGTCCTTTTCTTAGTTCAAACAACATATGACATATTAGGTTTTTTTATTTTAAGTACAAAGAGTTGTTGTTTTTCTAGTTGCCTATTTCCACTACAAAAGTCTTGTTCCATTGGTAGATAATTTTATTTGTCATGTGAAATTTACTCAAATCAATATTATGTTCTTAATCCATTTTAGAGATTTCTAGTGTGGTACTTGGACAGCTCTTCATTCTGTAGGTTTGTCTATTTTATCCACTTTGTCCTTCTTTGGATCATTTCTTGTTTAGAACTACAGTAGAAATGATGTAGTCCACATTTAGACATGGTTCAGCCCTAGATTACACCTGGAATAGTCCTGTTTTAGATTGGTTTAGATCTGGTGGTAATCGGAAAGCTTAATCTTTTCTTCAGTGGCTCATCCACACTCACCATCTTCAAAAAAGCCCTGAAAACTCAAGGTCAAAACTGCCTTCAAAGAACTGCATCCCTTTTTATGTGTTTCTTTCATCTTTTGTCTGTCTTGAACTGTGTGAAGAATCTTTGAGTGTCATGAAACGCACTATACAAGTGTTATGTATCATCATTAGGCCTGTTATTTTATCTTTTGGTTATTCTCTGTACTACTATATTGTTTCTAAACTGTAGGTCTTTTACATTACTGATGGTGAAATTATACTGTACTATTCTCTAGCACTAGATTATCAAAGTTGCCTGAGCCTAATTGACAACTTCAACAGTCACTCACACACCACATTCATTCATATGCAAGCTGAGTGAAGTGTCTTGCCCAATGATACAACAGCAAACACAAAGATTGCAGCTGATTTTGTACGCACTGGATCAAAACTGCACTGCATTACAAACCACAAACCCATCCGCAGTACCCAGCTTCTCCTCCTGGTAGCGCTGTTGTGTCACGTGCCTCTCATGGAAGTGGCGCACTACCTGCTGCTGGTCACGTGGTCCCAGTGACAGCTTCAGTCACGTACACAGATGCCTGCACTCTTTACTATAGTATCCTTCCTCTCATGTATTGTGTCTTTAAATAACCACTATGACACACAGCAGCTATAAATGTAAACCGCCTCAACTCTGTCCGCCTCAACACTGTCAGATTCTAAAAAAAAAGTGCTTTCACCTAAATTTCTGAATGTACACAAACTTTATATAGGGTTACTTAAAAACTAAATTAAATAGAATAATAGACTTTCCAAAAAGGTACAAAATTTCCTTCTTGAAGCGCCTGTATTACGCTAGTTTCTCATCTACTTTCTGTTATAATGTTGTTTCCTCATTTTTTGTTTAGTTTCATTCACACATGTTTAACACACAAACCCTGCATATATTGCAAAGGAGAAATTCAAACTAGACTAAAACTACTCTGAAACTAACACATCCACATTAGTATTACACTTCAATTAATCAATACACTGCGCTTTGAATAGTAATTGTTCCCTCTTTAATGACACAGTCGGCTGTAGTCCCATATTTACTTTAACTGTGTCAAAAAGCAATCACCAAAATCAATACATGAGCTTATGTCATCAAGTCGTCAATAAGTGGGTTTAGACCAAGTGGAGGGCTTCAGTGCTTTCATTAGTGCAGTATTTAACCTTGTTTTATCTCACAGTGAATAGATTTAAAAGTGAATTGTACTGTAGTATACAATTATCCTATTTAACTTTACAGCTGGTTTTATTGTTGAAAAAATGCATTCCTCCTTGTCTCTCCTCAGATGCCCTGTAACTTGGCCTACTGGTGTCACCTGCTGTCTCCATGGAGATAGTTAAATGTTTAAAGTTTAATGCCATGATGTGGAACATTCAAGAATCCATTTTATGTAAGACAGGACCTTTAAATTATTACCTCCGCCAAGGAGGTTATGTTTTCGCCTGAGTCTGTCTGTTTGTTTGTTTGTTTGTTTGTTAGTTAGCAAGATAACTCAAAAAGTTATGGACGGATCTTGATTTCGTTAGCATTGCGTTAAATGGGGCTTGGCGGAGGTCTGCGCTCTCTGAGTGCTTTTCTAGTTTTGTATATGAAATAAATATAAACTAGAAAAGCACTCAGAGAGCGCAGACCTCCGCCAAGCAGCTCAGTTTTCAAAGTGATCCAGAATCCAGGATTTCTTCTGGATCATCACCAAAATCTAATCATCTGTTGGATTTACCATTAGGAACATTTCCTGAAAATTTCATCAAGATCCGTCCATAACTTTTTGAGTTATCTTGCTAACTAACAAACAAACAAACAAACAAACAGACAGACTCAGGCGAAAACATAACCTCCTTGGCGGAGGTAATAACTGCCTATTCATGGGTTTTAGAAAAATGATTCCTTTCTGATTTGAAGGATTTTGTGGGAACCTTTCAGCCTTTGAAAGATTATATTTTGATTTGAACTGTGTTATTGCTATAGCAACGAGGACTGTTGCCATGCCAAATCCTTCAAATCAGGAAGGAATGTTTATGTTGAAACCCATGAATGTACTGAACTGAACTATCTATATAAAACTCTGACTTTTATTGCTCAAGAACAGTAATGTGGGCCCAGTATTACCAGCCCTTTAGAATATAGGCTAGATCTTTTGCAGATTTATGGGAGCACGTGATCTGACCTAAACCCACTAACCAAAGGAGAAGTTACAAACGGAAATCTTTTAATTTTTCAGCACAGACTATAGACTGTATAAAGAAGAGGACTAAGCCAGTGTGACGTCACCTATCGTTCAGCTCCAGTCAAATGAAGCTCACAAGGCCAGCAGTTATAGGAGCGTATTCCATAGTAGAAATAGGAATTTATTTACGGACAAAATAATGATCATGTAGAGTGGGTTAATACGAACATTTTAAGACCAAAATGACAAGGCTCACAGCAGCAGTTACAGAGAGAGGGGTGACAATTCTTCAATAAAAATTCAATTGGAGCCAGAGTCGGTCGATGGAGCCGGAAGCGCTGCCATGTTCACTTCCTATTTGAAAAGCGATGGATAGCAGGTTGGCTCTGTCCATTTCTATATACAGTCTATAGCACAGACACTGCATTTATGTGGTCCATTTTTATTTTGTCTTTGTACATTTAAAAAAAATATTGTGTATTTACTGGAATAGTTATAGATATAAGTTTATCAGGCAGTCATTATAATGTAGTGTTGTCTTATTTTGTGAGCAGTAGTACACTTAAAATTAAGTTTGTTTATTTAGACAAGTAGATACACGCACTATCTGTCACTGTGAGAAACGTGCCAAATCTGGGCGTCACGGAAACCACGTTAAGAATCGCATGACCCAAATAAACAAACTGCAGCATATTTGTAGATATTTTTATCTTTTGTCTGATTTTACCTCAAAACTGAAACATATTTTTGTTGCTTGGTATCCAAACCTGCCAAATGAGTTTATTTACGCTTCAATTGTAAATAATAAAGTCATACCATTCATATTACAACAGAAAGACCTCACAACCGCAGTAATTTCAAATATTTCCTGTGGTATTTAAACATGTCTCGACCTGTTTTGATGTACTGTGAAACCCGGAAAGTTCCATAGTATGGCATTAAACTTATCAGCCTTGCATTTACACATTTATTGGCATTTTTATTCATTGCTAGAAAAATACTTGGCTCTGTGAAGTGCTCCACTGGGTTTTTAAACTTCATACGCCTTCACAAGATTAATTTGCTCTGAAATTGCCAACCTCTACTGAACTAAAGGTAAAATGTACTGTAGCTGTTAACTTGAAAACTACCACTATGTGACATCACAAGGTGGGACAGAGCATTTTGAGCTTTGGAGATGCAGACAGACTAATAATAAAGGATTACTCAAACACGTGTGAATGAAACAAAACACAACTCCGGATATGTTTTTGAGGAGGTAACAACATTATAACATGGTTTAAAGCTCACAAGAGTAAATGTGAGTGAAATATAGGACCTTTAACACACCCACACCTATGCTGAGAAGGTTTGTAGTCATTTATAAAGTACTCCAAAGTAGTCCATTGGTGACTTTAGTTAAATAATATGTTGTTATTATTTTATTACCTTATTACCATAGCAGCAGACAAGGCCTATACTGTAAAAGGCCATTACACAGAGCCATGAGGGAGTGAAGCCCCAGAAGGATGTGGCTCCATTATTTTTAGATGGTTTAAAATTATGTCGGTGGGAAACTCTATTTAAATATTGTTTATTACATTCACCATTGTACATACTTGTGAAATGACCTCGGTAGAATGCGCTTGGTTTGTGCATCACCAATCACAAAAATAAAAAAAACAATTGTGTTGTTTTGTTTCCATAGAATTAGCTTTGTTTTATGCCTGCAGATGGTGTAACATTCAA
This sequence comes from Taenioides sp. WSHXM2023, assembly GCA_029959045.1. Lineage (NCBI taxonomy): Eukaryota > Metazoa > Chordata > Actinopteri > Gobiiformes > Gobiidae > Taenioides > Taenioides sp. WSHXM2023. Next base: position 7,578,726 of record CM057091.1, read on the forward strand.
GCAAAACTACCCTTAACCAGATTAAAATGTGCCTCTTTTCTCTCTTTAAATGTTTATTGATTATTTTGATCCTCATTAGCATCTACATGTCTTTATTTTCTATTGGTATATTGATATCTTACTATAATAATAATATCATTTAATAATATAATAATACACAGTGTAATTTTGTTATGATTGAGCCCAGGTTGTTTTTAGACTATGGGGAATAATTTTAGTCTAGTTTCCTCCTAATGGGAAATACAAATGTCATCTCTTGCACTAACATCTTCAGTTGTTACTTGTCTAATCTGGATTATCGTAACCTCAAATTGTGAAATGATGAAGAAATAATAGTAAAAATCTGTCTATCACTCACTCATAATTGTAGGTCTGGTTCCTCTATATTTCCAAATCCTATATCAATGTCTCAAACAGGAAGTAAGGTCCTTGTTGTGTCCTGGTTTAGTTCCAGTTTGGTCCTGATAGGCCTGTTTTAATCCTGTTCTAGACCTGCTTTAGTCCTGTTCTAATCCCGTTTTAGTTCTGGTCTAGTCCTGTTTTGGTCCTGTTTTAGTCCCATTTTAGTCTTGTTCTAGTCCTGTTTTAGTCCTGTTCTAGTCCTGTTTTAGTTCTGGTCTAGTCCTGTTCTAACCCTGTATTAGTCCTGTTCTAGTTCCGTTTTAGTCCTGTTTTAGTCCTGTTCTAGTTCTGGTCTAGTCCTGTTTTAGTTCAGGTCTAGTCCTGTTTTAGTCCTGTTCTAGTCCTGTTTTAGTCCTGTTCTAGTCCTATTTTAGTTCTGGTCTAGTCCAGTTTTAGTCCCATTTTAGTCTTGTTCTAGTCATGTTCTAGTCCTGTTTTAGTCCTGTTCCAGTCCTGTTTTAGTTCTGGTCTAGTCCTGTTTTAATCATGTTCTAGTCATGTTTTAGTCCTGTTCCAGTTCTGTTTTAGTTCTTGTCTGGTCCAGTATTAGTTTCAAATATAGCCCCACTTTAGTCTCAGTTTTGATACAGTCTAGTGTGAATTAAATAGTGAATGTGCCATATACGTAACACTGGGAATGTTAAACTGTTATGTATTTTTCAACTTTCAAGCCAAGATCTTCAGTTGCTACCTGGTTATTCTGGATTATCCAACCTCAAATGCGTATGAAGAAATAAAATAAATCTGTCTATCACTCGCTCAAACAGGAAGTAAGAGTTTCACTATGACAAACAGCTCTCCTGATAAATGAGGAGGTCTACTTCCTGCTTCAAATCGTATACGGAAACACTGCTCTGGTTCTGACCTCTCATTGTTTTCTGTTAATGATTAAAACTGGTCATCATTATCAGGAAATGGGCTGGGCTGAAATTTTCATATTAATAGATATCAAAATTTATGAGATCACTGCATGCTTGCGCCACTAGTCATCATTTTGAGACCAGACTGAACTACAAATGCAAGATACTAAAGTGGTTTCAAATTTGTGATTAAAGCAACATACAGGGTGTATTTGAATGTAAGAATGGCTTTATCAAACATTTTTACTTGTACTCGAGTAGTATTTAGAAGTAACAGTATTCTTACTCCAACTACTATGGTTTAGGCAAAATTACATATGGAATTAAACAGCTCTACCTTACATTTATTAAATCACAGGTGGTTTTATAGCTCAAAAATACCTAGAAAAACAGCCATTCTGACTGTGAGTGGGGTCGCCTCTCCCCTGATCTGACCTGTAACTCAGTCTGGTTTGATCTCCATGAAGATAGAAAGGTTCAAATGCCATACTGTGAAACATTGTATTGTATTCAAGTATTCAAAGAGCCCTCCACCAGAAAAGTTACACAGTGCACATTTAAATAAAACTTTACATTAATATTATACTTTTATGGCACCTATTGCCTCTAACTGAAATGCTTTTTATGCTACTGAGACTTTCTATCCTGACTCAAGTTCAACCACATTTAATGGACACTCCCAACCTTTTGTGTAAACTTTTCACAATGTTTGATTAGAAATGATGCAGGAAGAATAAACAGTAAGTCAGTTGGAGTCACTATAAAAGGTGCACCATGTAAATTTTCTGGTTGAGAGTTTGCACCTGCTTGTTTCCATAGAGACAGGGCTCAGAGCGTGTAAAACTGGATTCATGTGGTTATTTAAAACAGGTCAAAATACATAGTTTGGTGTGGTGTATGAAACAAGAGCCTAATTGTGACCACACCCCTGATTTCTACAACATTACTCACCAACGTTAAAAAATATCTTTACACAGTTCCTCCTTGAAACTTCAAAACACAACCCAGAGTTTTTCAATTTCACAATAATTTATTTAAATATACAATGCATTTCTTGTATTAATTATTTTTACATTACATATATGACACATTGAAGCACTTTTAATATTCACATCTATTTTTAAAAGCTGCACCGTTTTACATATTACTCAAAACAATGGGAGTGTTTTGCTGTGGTCGATTGTGAGACGACTCATAGTGGTTAAACAGCAGTTACATGTAAAGCCTACACTTGTGAAACTGTGAAGACAGATATTATCGGCTGAAATAATCCATATATTACCATCCCTAAAGGTTTTGACAATATTTGAGACTTGTAACACTTTGTAATGACTACACACTTAATTCATTATGAACAAAGTTAACAAGTTTAATTATTCATGCTTAATTACTACTTAATTAAGGGGTTAGGAGTTTAGATGTTCATGAAGTAGTCACTAAGTCTGAATCTATTTGTTCATCATGAATTAAAGCTACCATCCGTAAGTTTATTCAATTTTTTTTCACCAGTAGATGCCGGTCGCCCAGTCTAATAACGGATGGTAGCTTTAAGTCTGTTGTCATGCTTTATAAGGGTAATTATGGTGCAGCTATAATGAATTGTTATTAATTAATTGTTGTTAAGACTTTTGCTTTGTATTTCAGCACATGCAGACAAAGTTTAAGCTACAATAACTGGTTCTTGTAGAGAAGTGCATTCAAATCCGTCAAACCAAACAATAGAAAATAAAAAAAATGCATTTGAACACATGTGAATGTCTTTGATGGAGGAGCAGGACACAGACAGTGACTAACCCCACCAGTGCAGCAGAAGCGTTTCCGCACACTGAGCATCTGAAGTCGAGTTTGTGCGGAAAGGATTCTGTTAGACTGATGGGGGCGTTGTGGAGACTGAAGGGGGCGCTGTAGAGCAGGCTGATGGGGGTGCTGTGGAGATTGAAGGGGGCGCTGTAGAGCATGGGATGGAGGTTTTACTTCTGCAGGTTCTTGACGGCCTGCAGCTCCTCTATGGGCTTCCACTGTTGGTTTATGGTGAGCAGCTACAAGAGAAACATGACACAGGTGTAAGAACGTGACAAACATGAAATAGAAAATAAGGAAAAGGTGCTATGTTTACACACACAACAAATCTGACCCTTATCTGATTTATGGCGTTATCCAATTATTGGAATGTTATGTGAACAGTTGCATCTGATGTGAGGAGTCTGATTTCTTTCTTATTGTTCAAACCTTTGCAAAAAGGCAAACTAATGTGGTAAAGGCACAAACTATTTTAAATTAACTGTACTTTGTCTTCCAGATAAAACAGTTACTCTAAAATCCATTCATTAACTGACACATGTCCTCAGGCGATTTCTCTTGTACTGTAAACACAAAGTAATAATCTGAGTTATCAGATTATTCTGTCTAGTTATCTGATTTTTACTGCCCATATAAATGTGCCCAGTGAACCGGATAGTCTGATCATAAATAATCAAAAATCCATCAAACATCCAACAAAGAACAACAACAAAAACAAAAGAATATATGACCTACTTTAAAAGGCTGTACCATTTGTCCAAACTCAAAAATATAAAGGGCAATCATGATATAAATGTTCCTTCTTGTAGTGTTTCTTCAACAGAGATAATCAAGTGTGAGTATAGAACATTAAATTGCCATTTCACTTATAACCAATAAACAAACACATATTTATTCAACTTGAAGGCATTTGCTGAACTTGAATCTGTTATGAGGTAAAGTGCAGGTGGTGACACTGAACCATGGCCTGATTTTATTAGTGTACTGTATATACAGTATATACGGTAAGCAAATATATAATAATCCTGTCAAACTAATCCTAGTGGCTCATCCCAGTAACAGAAGGAGCACAGGTCTCACCTAGACTTTAATGTGTGTCATCAGATGGAAGTTGTGATAAGTAAAACTTTGGTACTTTATACAGTGTAAATAAAAGGATGCCAGTAAAACAGCAAAATAGGCCAGAAAGGATAACAGTCGGGATGTAACGATATCCAAATCACACGAAATTTATTACAATATTTTGTAGAGACTAATAAAACTGTGAAATCACTACTTTTTCCTCTTAAAATGCCTTGACAAGACTTAAACCAAAGAACTAAGATTTAAAAGTGCTTAAAACTGCTATTTCTTCATGTAGTCTGCACTGAAACAGAGCAAAGGATCCTGGTCTATGTAGTTCCCTCTGTTTTTTAAGATATTGCTGCACCATAATTATTCATTTAAGTGAAGAGACTTGTAAGTGGATATATTGTGATGGTCCATGATATTTTTGTGAGACCTTTAATGATACAATATCACGATATTTCTGTTATTGTTACATTCCTAGATAACAGGAAATGTGTTCCCAAAACTGCAACATACAGATTATCACAGTTAATTTGAGTAAATTAGATCATTGGAAACAAGTAAATAGCAAGTGCATCTTTAACTTGAATATTTGGAAATAAAAATGGTGCTCTCAGTCTGAAACTGGGTCATTTAAAAATAGTAAGCCATATGTAATACCTTTTAAGGAAGATCATTTTGGGTCAGGTACGAGGGGAAAGTAGCACACTGTGTTCATTTCACACTCCAAAAACTTAAACTAAATTTAGTTAACTTATTTTTAGCAACTTTGGACACGTCAGTGTCACTGAAATGTGTCTTGCACTTGAAATTAAGAGAAGATAAGAGAACCTTTTAAGAACAGCAGGAGAAAAGAAATATGCAATCACAAATTAAGATAAATATTACAAAACAGACTTACATTTAACACAACACTGTGCAAGTATAATGAAATAAAATAAGATAAAGGACTATATTATTATTATTATACGACTATTATTATGTACAGCAGCATATGAACAGAACGAATAACTGCAGATGGAAACTAGCTATTTAGCTCTAAAGTGGTGTGGAACATCTCTGTTTTATTATCTTAATTTCTCTGTACAGTGTCCCTTCAAATAAAGACTAAACTAAACTAATAGCAAGTAAAGTGACTTCAGGTAAACTGACTTCAAAACATTTGAAATTGATATACAACATTCTACTCACATTAAGTTAAATATGTTATATAATTTAAGACATTTTTAAGTTATTTGTCCAGTGCATTGTAAATTTAACAACTATCAAGTGTCCACTGCATGAAATAAAGTCTATACCAAAGCCAATTCTGTCCCGAAGGCTTAAAAGTAGTGCTAGTATCATCTGGTACATGGCATATACAATTAACACCCATGATGCCAGTTTTTCCATTGCTTTGCTCTTGTTGCTCTTGTTGTTGTGGGGGGAGGGGGGGCAGTCACTCAAGGTGAAGAGAAACAGAGTGGGGTCAAACTGGGACATACCTGTGCACTGTTTATCATAGTCTAGTATTGTTTTGCGAAGGGTTCATTAAATACATTTGGATTAATTGATTATATTAGACACAGACCCAGCAGCAGTAGTAATAGTAGTAGGAGTAGTACTAGTAATAACTGTGAAAGCAAAAGAAAAAAAAATCGGTAGAAACTGTATATCAAATACCTGTGGTGGAAATTTATAGTGGCTGACATCAAGAAGATAGACTAAAGTCAACATCTAATTAAAACAGTAACAACATGAGCATAAATCAAAAAAGGATGCGTTAGGTTATACTGTATAGCTCTCCAGTTGCCATAATAACTGAAAAATAATATGAATTTCTATCTTGTGCCAGTTTCTCCAATTACAGGAAAATAACAACGGTAAAACGTATCAAATTGATGTTGAGTAATGTCAAAGCTGTCTCTTTAATGTGACAGTAACCTGAGCATGTGGAGTGGCCCATTCATTTGCATGATGTCACTAACAGACAGTCATTGGGATAAGTGCTCCCCCACAGTGACTCGGCAGGTTTGGCTGCATCCATCACAATAGGTTTTATAGTCCAGGAAATAAAACTGGCGATGCGGTTTTTCAACACAAATTTATTCTTGTGGGATATATAGTTCCATTAGACTAGCAAATAGAAAACGTGTTATTACAATGTTGGCAATTGTATTTTTTTACTTTTTGTATAGGAAGAAAGCCATAGTGTGAGATTATTATTTTGTATTTATTTTTAAGAATTTTAGGAAATGGTTCCACAGATATATATTTGTAAAAAAAAAAAAAAAACTCTACGAATGCACCCTAAGCTGAGCATGGGACCTTCATGTTGTGAGACAGAACTACTTACGCCACTATTCCACCCAAACTGCCAATGTAGCTCTATCACATTGTTAAATAGTTATTTATACTTTGCAGTGACATTGGGGGTGTTCTGTAAGTATGTCTATCACGGAATGTTCTGCAGTTACCATGGTGAGGCGATGCACACATCAGCAAACACTGTAAAATAAGTATTTAAGATTGTCTTTGTGTGTGTTTAAGTGCTGTCAGCTCTTTCTGGTCTGCGTGTGTTAAAACAGCTCAGATTAAAGTCTTAACTTGAGGAACAGAGCTCCGGTCCCCCCAGGAAATATTGATGACATCAGCTGCAAAGTATCAACTGCAAATTACAAGTTTTTCTTATTTCATACATATATTTAAGCAGCACTCCACCCCCTGCAGTGTCTACTTCCTGGTGCAGCTTGTCGCTCATTAACTCTAAAGACTCTTATAATGCAGAAACATGCCCCTGTCTCACTGAAGGAGCAATACAAAAACTACTCCCTGTAAGTCTCTTTACCAAGCACTCAATTCTGTCAGTCGTGTGATAATAAAATAATGCTAAAACATAGACATTTCCACAAAAAGGTGATTTAAATGAAAATGTAGTTGTTTATTTACCTTTTGTGGCTTGGTTGGGTCCACTCTTTCCCAGGGCTCGGGATTACCGGACTTATTGATGCTAAAAATAACGTCACAACACACGGTCCATCAGCAAATGTGGTTTAGATAGAAATATATGATGATGAGAAATGATTCTGCCTGCAGCATGCACAAACAGGAAATGCATTTTTGATCTAATATTACCGCCACGTGTTGCATATAAAAGGTGCATTATCTAACTTTTCTGATGGAGCATCCTCCGCCTGTTTGTCTCCATGGAGATGTTATTGCTGTGCCTGGAATGTTTCACAGTATAGCATTAAATACAACTATCTCCATGGAAATAAGCAAGAGATGTCACTAGGCCAAATTACAGGTTAGATCTGTGGAGAGGAGGGCCAGCTCACAGTACAAATGCATGTTTTTGAGCAACAAAAACATGCAGGTAATTGAATAATTGGAAGATACATATGTTCAATTCTATACTGTGGAACATTTCAGGTAAAGTAATAACATCACCATGGAGACAAACAGTTGATGGACCAGCAAAGTTACATAGTGCACTTTTAACATAGAAAACAGTGACAAATCTAATGGAGAGATAAAGTCAGGTTGAATTTTTAATGACTCACATGACATCGGTTTTGGTGAAGAGGAAGTACAAGGACGCAGTGGTGGCTCCTGTTGCAGCAAACGCCATGAAGCCAATCAAAGGAATGAGCTAAAACACAGAAAACTTTACTTTACTCTGGACCACGAGTCTGCAATAAAGATATTTCATGAGAATGACCAGAATTTCAAAATCAGAAACTGGGACACTCTCGGTTTGTGGTGGTTGGTAATAAAAAATTGTGAAACAAGTGCATAATTAAGCAGAATTGTTCTGCACTTAGCTCATTCACGACTAACATGTGAGTGCAGATAGTCACATTTTCTTTGTGTTTTGGTCATTTTTAAGCAGCTTTTCTATATTTTATCTCAACCAACGTCAATTTATCCCACTCTTTACTGTTGGCAGGTATCAAATTGGTCCAAAATAGGAACATTTGGGACATTTCTTGTATAAAACTTGGACAAATCAATGGTTTTGGATAAATCCGCTGGGACAGGGGACACAGGGGACGTCTGGTCACAATATATCTAATTATAATAGCATGATTAAATATATATGAGAATATATATGGCTCCATCCATGGGTTTTCGAAAATGTAGCACTGTTGCCATAGCAATGACCAATTCAAAACAAAATATTATCTTTTGAATGGGCAAGTCAAAATATCACCCATAACAGCTAAACAGGAAACTAAACTCATGAGTAGCCAAAATAAATGTTCCCTAACTATTAAAACCTGTATAAATAGCAAAACAGATGGAAAATAAACCATAAATAACAGGTTATGAGTAAATTAAATCAAATATAACATAGCTAGCCAACTAGAAAGATAATGACGTTAGCGGACGTTAGACCTATTTGCATACAAAGTTAAAAACGCAGGTCCATGACAAAGAAATCTTAATAAAAACAATATAATTAATAAAATATGTTTTTTTTTAAAAGAATAATATAAAGGAAATAAATAAAAATAGGCTAAACAAAGTAGATTAAGCTAAAAAGTTGATTTTCTGGGTTAACGTTAATTAGCGTTCAATCAAGTAACGTTAGGTTAAGAATTAAAATATATTATGAATAATATTGTTCACGAAAATTTTAATTAAATAATTATTAATAAATCAATGATAATACAACATAATAATTTGAATATATGCAAATAAGTGCGCTATAAAGCTACAATGAGTCAGCAAATTAACAGCCCCATACCTCCTTCTTCTTCTTCAAAATCTGCAGAATTCCGACCATTTTTCCTTATGGGTTACGGCTCCTTAGAATGAAAATATCCTAAATGATCCTCCAGTATTTAGGTTTTTAGTGATTTTCAGTACAGTTATGTGTCCCTGGTTGCCCTCACCTGTCTTCTGGATGAAGTTGCCCTGTTGTTTTGAATCAGCATCCGTCTGTCTCTCGGTTTTGTTCAGAAAGTCAAAGGAGGACGACGTGAGACGCACGTACTCTGTTTCCTCCTCTCAATCGCACCCATCACATTCAAACTATTCAAACGAGGATCAATACATTTTTTTTAATAGCAAATCACGCCCCCTGCTGGACACTGTGGGCTATTGAAGGTGTAAACAAGGACAAGCAGGGTTGGTGTCTAGACTGAACTTTTAATGCATGGGCTTATTCAAATGGATTTTTATTTTATTTACGAGACAGGGACAAGGCACAATATACATTAAACTTAACAGCAGAGATGCATTGTGCCAGGTAATTTCCTCCTGTAGTCCCTGGTGCACGTTTTTTAGGTTTATCTATCTGTCTATCTATCATTCATTTACAGGTGTTTATCAGAAATGCTTTGAAAATTTAGAAAAACATGCGTTCTGTGACAGTGGTTGCAGCTCCATAGATCTGATCTGTAACTTCATGTCCTTATCTCCATGGAAATAATAAAGTTTTATGCTATTGCTATACACTGCGATACAGGCAAAGCAATAACATCATCATGGGAACAAGCAGGTGACTGACCCTTTTACAGAAAAGTTATGTAGTGCACCTAATAAAATAACTAAATTATACTACAGGGTTTGTATTTATTTTGTATTTATGTGTGTATTTATTAATTTGCAGCCAATATTAAAAATAAAAAGATGGATAAAATGCAGTGCCATCATTCATAGCACTATAGACAGCTCTTCAAGTCTTGGTGTAATACATTCTGACATTAAACCATACTGTATAATACTGGTAAATCATATGAAAAAGTCTTTCTGAGATGTTCTATAGCCAAAAATAAGTAGATGGACAAACGTTTGTATATCAAAATAATATTAATAGTTTATTGTATGTGACACTGGTAGCATTACGCAGGTGGATTTTGGTACATGTGGATCTGTTGTGCAGTGAGAGATGGGGTCATTTTACTGAGGGACTGGAGAAAGTATTTGTGTCTAACGTGAGAAGCCTCCATGTTTTCTTCCTGCAGAGCCAACAGCGCCGCCTAGAGGAGACAAAAAGACACGTACGAGACGTGTAGTTAGAATTTAATTAGATCAAGCAAATTAAACTGAGCAAATCTATAAATACTACAGAAGTATTTACAACAACCAATAATTTGACCAGTAATTTTAGAAGAATGTAACTGAGTGGTTTGAACAACAGATGAAGAAATCTCACCTCTTTGCAGAGATTTTCCAGATCTGCTCCAGAAAAGAAGTTTGTCTTTTGAGCCAGTTCCTCCAAACAAACATCGTCAGCAACAGGCATCGAATTAGTGCACAGCTTCAGGATGGACAGACGACTCTAGAAACACAAGGGGAAAAACATATAATCAGCAGGCTATAGAGATTAATGTTTTTTTTTTTTAATTAAATCCATCCTGGACTGTCACCATCAATACTTGTTGTAACTATTATCCAAGAGAATAATAGTTACAGTTTGGTAATTATTTTGGGGGATTATGAATGGTATATGTGGACCACAGCAGAAAGGAGTTAGTTGAAGATTTGGGAATAAATATAGACTTTATTCTGCATTTTTACATAAACTCAATTTATTAGTACTATCTTGTCAGTGCACTTTGGGTTAAATTCATAGTTGGATCATGAAGATAGTTTTGAGAGCTTTTCCTAATTCCATGTTCCCTTTTAGTTGATTAATCGATGCACAGGGCAAGTCTTTAGTTCACTACGATTTTATTTTTATTATTAAGTGTTTAATAAAATCTGCCCAAGTGTCCAAGTGAGAGAATATTTAAAACGTACCTCCTGGTCTGGTGGTGGGACGTAGATGATGTGGTCGAGTCGTCCTGGGCGCAGCAGAGCAGAGTCCAGGGCATCCGGGCGATTTGTGGCAGCGACGACCATCACCTCCGAGTTACACACCTCCTCAAAGTCTGTCTGCAACACAGTAAATCCAGAGCATAGGTGGTAAAGGTACACTAGGGAACCTTTTCTGTCTCCATGGAGATGTTAGTCCAATATTTGCACTTTTTAGCATATCAGCTCTCGGGCATAAATTTCCAGCAGAGGCCAGTTTTGTTTTGGCCAACCAGCTGCCTAAATATACATGAAAAACATATGCATAAAGCTTTGTTTGAACACTTAAGTCCAAAGAGGGTACTGCAAGAGTGACTACACTGGACTCTACACGGTTTGTACCAAAAGAACGTTGTGGATAAGTTTGTAATACATTTTAATTCGATAATTTGGGAAAAATACCTAAATTATAGCTCTACATATCAGCAGAGCTTATCAGCCACTGGTTCCTCTGTATTCTAAACAACTGACATCGGCCATGAGAAAATGCATATCGGCCAATCTCTAGTTCTTTCACTAGAGACTGGCCTAACTAAACTGTTTTTAAAGTGCTGCACAGAAAACCACTAAAAACAAACAAATACGGTCCTGCAGATGTGGGTGCCCTGCACAGTGCCAACCCACCCATTCACTTTCCACTCTCCCAGTAACACGCGCCTTCTGCTGGCTCTGCCCTCACACGTAGATTTAATATCAATGCTATTACATTTTACTGATTATTATTCTGTAGTCAATATGAATTTATGAATCTCATGAACTGCACTAATTGTGCATGTGACTGCAGTGCATTCATTTCTATTTTTATTCTGTTATCTGTAATGCATCTGTTTATCTGATGTGTATGCACCGCCCATGACGAATTTCCCCTGGTGGGACAATAAAGTTTAACTTACCTTAGTGTCAATAAATACATTTTATTTGAGAAAAACTGTTATCATCCATTACTTGTAAAACTGCCCCATAACTTTCTATTGATACTTTATAGCTGATATCATCAACATTCCCTGGGAGAGGGACGCTAACTGAAAGCACTGCTCTGTTAGAAACTCTGTTGTTCAAGTTATACTTAGTCTGAGCTTTATTTTAACACAATCTGACCAGAAAGAGCTGACTTGGTTGGAACTATAACAGGTGATTTGTGCCCTTAAAAAGTCTCTCACACATAACATTACAATCACAAGAGTTTTTCAGTTAGTCACTCTCACCTTTTAGTTGAAAATCAAACACCTAAACAGGACCAAGAACGCTCGTGTTAATCACTAACTATTCCACACTATCGTACTAGTATATTTTATGGTACCCAGCCACAAGTCCATACCTGTTGCTGTTGATGTCCGTGGTCCTCTCCCTCAGCTTGTAGCACTCGTTCACCTCTCCTCTCCTCTGTCTTTAGTCCGACTCCGTCCATCTCATTCAGGAGAACAGACAGGAGCCGAGTTTGGACCCCGCTAGAGGTCTCCCCACTCGACCGACAGCCAATCAAAGAGTCGATCTCATCCAGGAAGAGGACACAGGGGGCGCAGGAGCGGGCCTGACGAAACAACTGTAACAAACAACAAACCAGCATTAGGGTCTAAACAAACTAACACATTGCATTTTGTTTACATTTTAAGCTTTATTTCTTTTGATAATCAAATGTGCCCTGTGTAACTTTTATTGTTAAGTGTTCGCCATCTGATTGTTTCCATGGAGATGTTACTACTTTGCCTGAAATCATGTGAAGTTTGGAATTAAACATATCTATATCCATGTAGATAAGCAGGTGACAAGTTACAGGTCAGATCTGTGAAAAGGTGACCCCGTAAGTAAGTAAGTAAGAAAGATTTACTCTCACTACTTTTTATGATTATTATTATTCTGTCTTGTTTTACTCGTACCTGAGCCAATGCTTTCTCCGAGTCCCCCACGTAGGGGGAGTAGAGGTCGGCTCCGCTGACCGACAGAAAGGCCACGTGGCTGGACGCTGCTGCAGCTCGGACCAAGGTGGTTTTGGCACATCCTGGAGGTCCGTACAACAGCACCCCCCGGGGGCGGGACAAACCCAGGCGGAGGAACGCGTCAGGGTACTGCAGCGGCCACTCTATACTCTACACGGGAAGAATAGGAAGACAATAGCTAAGTAAGACTATTTCTACCTAAGTATGAACATGGGTGATGATGAACAATGTCAAAATATCTAAAAATGTAAATAATAAAAAAACATATTAGAAGCTAATGTCTTAAAATAATGAACACTAATTTCAGATATTAGATCAATTAAAGATTCACTATGTAACTTTTCCATCATCTGCTTGTCTCTTCGAAGATGTTGTGTTACTTTCCCTGCAATGTTCCACAGTACCACAGTATAACATTCAACTTATCTGTCTCTATTCAGACAAGCAGGTCATGTAAAAAGGCCAAGTTACAAGTCAGATCTATGGAGAGGCAACCCCACTCACACACGCATAGTAATGCTTGTTTTTCAGGGGGTTTTTTTTGCTAATAAAAACACTTGCAAATATAGTTTAAGTTAAATTATCCTGTACATTTTTAAACCTCAGTTTTGAAGGCAAATCAGTGTGTTTAAATTTTGGTGTGATTATGATGAAAAAGAAACTAATTGTGTGAAATTGGGTTGAAATGCTGATGATCTAAATAGTTTCTTAGGACATTTGATAACATGCTCCTCTTTGTAATACCTGTCTGAGTTTGAGTTTGACGTCGTTCAGTCCTCCGATCTGGTCCCAGGACACAGGGGCGAGGTCTGTCCGTCCCAAACTGCTCCTGAGACACGAGGGACCCACTGTTTTTAAGGCCTCAGTGAAATGCTTCATACTCACAGCCTGCTCTGCTGAACCCTGCAAAGTCAATGTGAATAGACATAAGACTGTTTACTTGTAGGGACACAGACAAGCTAAATGTCCCATATTTTTGGCATATTTTGTAACATCCATATTAAAACATGTTAACTTATGTGGTGTTCCATCATCATTAGCTTTGTCAAAGTTGTATTTCGATTATTTCTGTTTTTACCTAGTGCTATCCCCAGATATTTATTTGGTACTATATATGAACAAAAAAAAATACATAAAAAAAAATGTGTTTTGAAGGTTTGAACAGGAAGCCTAGACCCATTTTTATAAGTAATTTTAGATATAAATTGTGGTTTTCAATAAGCATTGTGTTGCTTACAAAGGCTTTTTGCATGCTGTTTTGCATGCCCTGTTGATTGGATTATTCTCTATCGGTTCCCACCACTCCAACAGAGAAAATATAATTGATATATTCCAGACTACCTTGCCAATACACAGTGTTGTTTACCTTTGCCATTTCCCTTATGCTGTTCATGGCTGCCTCTCTGCACAGTGCGCTCAGGTCCGCCCCCACGTAACCCGTGGTCCTCTGAGCGAGTTCCTCAGAGTTCACAGAGGAACAAACTGGAATCTTCTCAAACAGAACGCTCAGAATCTGCTTCCTCTGCTGCTGCGTGGGAGCTCCAATGATCACCTGAGAAAGACATGATAAAAAAACTATTATTATTTATTATCTCCTATCTGCTACTATAACTTTGTGAACTAAAATGGCACAAAAAATAGGTTACATTCACTTTCATTACATAAAGAAATTACACCTCCAAAAAGTTACACTGTGCAGCTAAGTTAAAACCATACTTTGAAACATTCTCCATGGAGACAGATAAGTTTTATGCCACACTGTGGAATATTATAGCCAAAAGAACAACATTTTCATGGAAACAAGCAGGAGGAGGCCATCTTCCAGGCCAAATCTTGAGATAAGTGGAGATGCAAGACCAGTCACAGTTAGGACACATGTTTTAAAATTTTTGAGTGAAATAAACACAACTAACACTTTTATTTTAGTCTATTTTTTGTACTTTGTTGGTCATTTTACAATGCTTGAATACTCCTTAATCTTCAAGTAGTTAAATACATTTAGTATAATGACTTTTTTGACCGAGGCATCAGGCCAGGGACACACTGCACGTCTATTTTGCCCTACGCAAGCATAAAAACTGCTCATTTTGCCTGTTTTGTAAACGCTGACGTGTGCAGTATGTTTAGGGCCTTAGACATTTTCTGCATACTAATCTACAAGAAAAACCTGGATAACACGTACATAATATAAACATTTTAAGTACAACTGCCTATTAAAAACAGTATTTCCTGTCTCATCCTTGTACCTCTCTGTCGAATCTCCCCGGTCGCCTCAGGGCTGGGTCCAGACTGTCCGGTCGGTTGGTGGCCGCAGCGATCAGAAAGCGATCCGATTGGTCCATCCCGTCCATGAGAGTGAGGAGCTGTGCCACGAGCCGGTTCTCTGCTGCTGTGGCTCCGGCTCTTCTGGGACAGAGCGAGTCCAGTTCATCCAGAAACAAAACACAAGGACCCTCTTCAGACGCAGACCGAGCACTGCCAAAAACAGCACGAAGCTTCTCCTCGCTCTCACCCGGCCTCGCACCCACAATCTGGATGAGAGGGGAAATAAAATCATAGACAATATTTTCATTTCTTTTATATAACAAATACAGAGAGATTTCCTTCTGGATTTCCAGGCCAAGTTTTCTTATGTAAATACAGTAAAAGTTTTGTAATGAAACATGTAGACTTAAAGATGTGAACATTGCAAATATGTGTTTTTGTATTTGGCCTGTCAGCAACTATTTTTAGGAAAGTCAAATGCTCATTTCTTACATATTTTTTATATAAATATTTAAATAAATAAAAGGTAAAAACTATGCTTGCTGACTAATGGTTATGATAGAAAAAGTGTTCAATTAAAGACTATTTTGATTTACTGGCTTCTTCCTTAGGGAGGTCAAGATGAACCATTTTTCAATTACTGTGAATATTTGGTACATGGTAGGTAGACAGACAAACAGACAGAGACTTTATTAATCCAGAGGGAAATTCAACAATGGGTAGGCTAATTGCAGCATATTTAGACTGAGTAAAGTCTCTGGTACTGGTCGGCATCAAATACTACCAAAACCTCAAAACTTTAGTATTGGTATCAACAGAGGAACTGAAAAGCTGTATTGGTACCTCTTGATGTGAAACATGTTATAGATAAGCAATAAATCACATCATAATTTTCTCATATATAATTCTTATATTGTCAGTCATGTTTAAATCTCTACCTCTGGGCCATGCACCACCACAAGGCTGGCTCCCACCTCCCGGACCACACTGCGGATGAGCTGAGTCTTTCCCACTCCGGGAGGCCCCACCAGCAGTACCCCTCTGGGACAGGACAGGCCCAAAGAGCCCAGGGTCTGTGGATAAACCAACGGCAACTGAAGCATCTCCCTCAGAGACGATCGCACCTGAAAAATAAAAAGCCAATACTGTTTTCAAATGGATCTGGTAGTATTAACATTGTATTTAGAGTTTAGAGTCCCGACCACAGTGTGTAAGCTTTTAGGACATGAGAGTTGTGAATATTGCAAATATCTCAATAATAAAGTAAAGTGGGGTTTATAGCTTTAAAGAGCTACTCAAAATGCATTATCATTGCAAAAAGTCACTAGACAAATGTATGATATATGAGATGGCATGTGGAAACTATTTATTGCATTACCTGAAATTGTATTTCAACTCAAAGTAAACAGTAAGTCTGTCATATTAGTGTAGGCAGTATATACAGTTTTTTGTTTCATATTTACATAATAATATACTGACCTCATCCAGACCACCCAAAGTAACAGTGTTGTTTTGCTGCTGGAGTCCTCCCTTGAAAAATCTGAGCGTCTTGATGCTTAAAATCTCCACTCCAGTTTTAGATGTTACAAGTCCGCAGCTTTCTGAATCCGGATTGACTTCTTCAATGACGGCGTATATAATGTCTGTCCCATAATCTCCCAGGTTAATCACATGTTCCTTATGTACATATACTCCTTTAAGCATGTCTTTTACAAGTTCATGAATAACACATGGAGGAGTGTTGCTTTTAAAATCCGAACTTTGGACCACTGCTGTGATTTTGATCCTTTTAAGCTTGGAACATTGCACTGGCGAAATCTGGTTTACATTTATGTGTGAAGAAGTAAAAGGACAAAACACCAGATTTGGTGAGCAGGATTTTGGGTCCATTTGAATAAAGCCTTCGGCACAATCAGGACGAGGCCAAGCAGTGCAGAGATAGCTAGATCCAGATACAGAGACCAGCAAAGGGGAGCCCAAATTTATACCCAGAGTCGACATCAGTCCTGGGCCCAATCTGCAGCGCTGAGACCCCCTGTCACATGGATTCACGGACAACAGGCGCAATGAGTCCATAGTCATGATGTTACACTAGAATATAAAAGACACAAGTTAAATACACTTGGAAAATAGTAGGGCTGCAACGGTTAACTGGAATAAAGTGCTTTGAGTGTCTTAAAGGTGGAAAAGCACTATATAAAAATGTGACCTTAAACATTTTACCAATAACCATGATGAGCTGACTAACAGTAATCATGTTTTGATAATCAGAATTTTTAACTGGACTGTACAGAAAAAACAAACAAAAAGAACTTTAAAAAGATAATTGCAGACTGGTCGGCTACCAAGCCCTACAAAATAAGACAACTGCAAACAAAATTTATAGACCACCTGAACTGAAAATGCTGCAAAATGCTAAGATAATGCAATAACAAAAAAATACTACAGAACAATTGATATCTTTTTTTCTGATAAAAATGTAATGGCATGTCACAATACGTCCTGCTGTCAGCATTTTTTTTTTTTTTTTTTTTAAATAGGACCCATACCTATAACTTTAGTAATGATTCTTCATCGATGTAGTATAGTATTTCTCAGTGTAACTACTATCAATACTGACTTATTTTGCATGTGATTTTTATTTTATGTAGGCTTTATGCTTTCCACAGACTACTTAGTTAGGTTTAACAACTGCACATTTTGATTATTGCAAGACAAAATGCATAAATAAGGTTTAACTGCCTTTGTTGTTAAAGTTAGTACACCGCATTGATATGAAATGCATGGGAATGGGAATAGCATAACATGAATAGCTAATGGCTAAATGCTAGTTATAAAACTCTGTTCGCCCCAAAATTGATGACACTTCTGACCTTAAAAGTGAATCGATGACTTGCTTACTTGAAGAAGCAGAGTTTAAAACCTTATTCGTGCAATGGCATGGTTAAACTCCGAGAGTGAACGGAGCAAGGCGAATGTTTACAAAAGTCCATGCGGCTTGTGTTGAGGAGGTTGGCCAAACAGTATTATTTCCGGGAACACATAAACCGCAACATCCGGTCATAAAATAAAATGTGATGAAATATTAAGAACAAAAATATATTAAGATACTTTTTTCCTAACAACAAAAGTATACACGTTTCTATGAAAATATGTTTTAATATAGCGTTTATTGCGGAAATGGGCTATGTAAAATCCAATAACTCCGGGTACAATTTTGGTCGGCCAACAGCTTCCTTGAATTCGTTTTACTGGTACATTGCTGCTCTCTTGTGGCCAAAGTTGAACATTACACATTCTATTTTCACTATCTGAAAATAGTGAAAGTGAAATATGTAAGAATGATACTGATAAAAGTATTTCATGATTCAGAGGACTTCAAAACAAAACAAAAGGATATTAGCATTAGCGTTTTCCTGTGATAAATTGAAATTATTAATATATTAAGCCGTATAATTAAAAAAATATTACCAACTATAGTCAAGTAATATTTGCATTTTATCAGTTTGGACATCAAATCTGGACATATTGGATACATATACGTTTGCATTACATACTGTATTGATTATTGATTGGAGCAATGCATATTTGCGATGACACAGTTTCCACAGCCAGAGTCTAGACCAGGGATCTCTAACCTGTAGCTCTCCACCCCCTTCAACCATTGTACATGTATCTTTTTGGTGCCTAACTTTGTACACTAATAAATGGATACTGGTTTATGTTTTATAGGCATCTAACTGTACCTCATCTAAGGCTCGCTGTGGCTCTTATACTCCATTTTTTGTGACCGCTATTTTCGTTTTGTAGCTCACCGGAGGAAAAAGGCTGGAGACCCCTGGTGATAATTGGTTTACTGAGAGCGCACTGTCACAAACGTCTGTCCTGTTCTCTTCCCAAAGGATTCCACATCCAGGTGGTCAGCCGGTCTGTCACGTGGTTCCCAAATCTCCACAAATAGCGCAGCGGCCGCGATATCAAACTGCGGAAGGCCCTGGTTGCGCTTCTTTCTCAGCGGGTACTGCGCACTGACTTCACCGGACTGAGCAGGCGGTGTCTCCGGTGACCTACTGCTGCAGACGGGGGGATAGTGCTCCGTTAATCTGCGCTGTCTCGACGCTCAAAGGCAAGTCTGTAGATAAGACAGCGGGCTGCAGCCATAGCTCTCGGTTAAGTGCATTACCGCCGTTCAACGTGAAGTCAAGGGCACATGGCGACTTCCAGTGAACAAATGAATGACAAATGCTCCTTGTTGTTGCAGCCCGGGTCATTGCGCCACACGAACCAGTTTAGTTTGTGCAGTATTCAGAAATGCGCGCGTTTACATGAAGGCACAAAATGTACCCATGTACTGAAACATATGAACACAGCACTATATATGGGAGAATCTGAACGCCACGTCAAGGGTAGCTTCTGTTTTCTGCAGCTCCAGTGGCTCCAGTAGCATTTGCACTCAACATTTGTGATCATGAGTCATGAGTGGGACATTTTTGCAAACTATGAAACAGTCGTCTGTGTTGTAGAGCCTTCTCCCCGTGACCTGATTATATTTTACGCATGTACAATGTTGCACACTTCTGGTGCTGTATAAACCAAATTAATGTACTGCAAGTGAATGATGAAGAAAACTGATTCAATACAAAAGCAAAAACAGAAACCGAAATTGTTATGTCTTTGAGCAAGACAATTCACCCGCCTTGCATTCAGTGTTGTGTGTGGCTACAAAAGTAGTGATCAAGTTCAACCATTAAGTATTCCAAGATTTTGTGAGTGAATGAATAATACATGAAGCTTTAATATTATCAACAATATTCATACATTTTAGAAAATAAGTTTCAGTTTGCCCTAGTGATATTTTGCTTTGCTTTTGTTTTCCATTTTTAAGGTCATTATGTCCTTTCAGACATGAGCATTTTACAATATTTTAGTGTTTTATCCTTTATTATTCAGTAAACGTATGTAGACTATATTGTCATTAAACTCCTTAACCTTTCAGATCTGCATATTCACTGAAGACACAGGGTAATTCATCTTTATCTGCTGTGCCCTCATTCATTCAGATTATCAGAGCTCTTTAGTCCCTCCACACACTGAGTTGGCACTGCTCCCTGCTCCCTCATAACTCTCCCAAGTCTCGCGAACAAATCACCCGTCTGTGCTCCAGAGAGTGAGAGTGTCCTGCAGATCTAAAATGTCACCGTGTTAGTGGGCCTCTCGTAGTTTAGGATGTAATGCAGGAGTAGTGGAGTCAACCTAACCTCCCGCTAACAGTTTTTTTATTGTGTTTTATCCAGAGGCTTTGGGAGGAGCCACCATGTCCACCCTTCTGCGCTGTGTCTCCTCTTCGGCCGTGTTTATCCAACGTGGGGCCAGAGTGAAACTTCCCACCAGGAGACAGTTCAGGACCTTTCCGGTTTTATGGGACCAAAGCGCCTCCAAAGGTAAGATTCATGTTACAGCTTGCATTGCTCGCTTTTCCCCATAGAGGACATCTTGCCATATGTGAAATTTGAACGTGATATTCTTAAGGTCATTTTGTTTCATTCAAGGACATGAATTCCCAGGTCATGTTGACATTTTACACAGTTTGACTTGGGTTGTTAAAATGGTTTCTGAAATGGAAAGCGTTTGACCCACTGAGCGGTTAACACGAACGAGGTCAGATAGAGGTGACCGTCATGGGAAGGTTCATACGGTGCTCCTTGAAATGTCTAGTGAGTCTCAACATGTGGTGTGCGTACATTTTAGAGCATGGGAGTTTTTTGCATTTAGTCCAGATTTTGATTTGAGAATTTGGATAAGGTCTTTTTATCGTTGGTTGTTTGACTGCTTTTCAAGCCGACGCCAAGTCTTCGGTTTTGACCCAGTTTATGCCTAGTTTACTTTAAAGCCTCAGTGTGTAACTTTTTAGCCCCAAAATGGACAAAAATAAAGGCATGTTTTATCCAAGCAAAATGAAAAGCATAAAAACATCCTTCCTTATTCTGATCGACAAAAATTAACTTAAATCTCTCTGTAGTGACTGAGCTGCACGTGGGTGACCCTGTTTTAATGAACTTGTACATTACAATATGACCCTTTTTCCCTTATTATTATTAATTTTTTTATAAATCATTTAGTCTTGGACTGAGTTTAGACCTGTTTTTTGGGTTAAAACTTAATTCATGTTTTAATCCTATTTTATAGCCTGATATATCCAGATGTGATGCTTCATTTACAAAGTTTAAGACTTTTTTTGTATATTTTCTAACATTTTTACGCAAGTTGTGACATTGTCAAAACAGTGAAAATGCCATCTACAGTCCAGTATTGACTTAAAGGTGCACTCTGTAACTTTTCGGGTGGCATGTTTGCTTCCTGCTCATCTTCATGATGAGTTTAATGCCTGGAATTGTACAGAATATGGCATTTAGCTTCTCTTGTATTTATTTAGTGACATTTTTAATAGAAGAACATCATGGAAAAACACATTCTCACTGTGAGCAGGGTCGGATCTCCACAGACCTGACCTGTGACTTGACCTAGTGACGTCTCCTGCTTGTCTTCATAGGGATAGATGTGTTTTGATCTAATGCCATACTGTGGAACATTCTAAAGCATGTCCTCTCCATGGAGACAAGCACGTGGCAGACCCTTGAGCAGAAAAGTGATGTAGTGAACCTTTTGACAACACACTCGTACAGTGTTATGAAATGGAAAACGTATTGCAGCCAACTCCAAAGATGTTTTTATAACTTTCAGTCATTCAAAGTTTCCTCTGCTTGTCTCTGTGTGAGAACAGCCCCCTTTGTGAGTTTGGCTCTGGTCCAATCACCTGCTAAAGCCGTCTCCATGACAGCGAGGTCACCGCGCCGTGTTTGGACAGAAATGTGAAACCTGATCCGGTCCATGTTTCACAGCCCGGTCTGCACATGCACAGCCCATAGAGACAGTCAAGTACTCATGGGATCATCTGACTGAATTACAATTATTATATTATTATACATTATATTGTATTCTTTTATATGGTCTTGGGGCTGAATAATTTATTTTATTTTGGATTTTTTTTGTAATAGGAATTTTAATATTGCACATTTTGGATGTGAGAGAAGACTTAAAATCAATGTGGTTCTAGTCTTGGTTTAGTATTTCATATTTCGAACATGTTCATAGAGGCCTAAACTACAGGGTTTGTGAGTGAGCCCATTGAACATAAGACTCCATGGAATTGGAAGATGGTATCATTTTGTATTGTGATTTTAATGTATTTATTCTGTAAAGCACATTGAATTACTTTTTGTACAAATAAACTTGCCTTGCCTATCATGGTTGCAGTTTGCAGATTTTATAACTGACCATTAAAACTGCAATTTTCTATATGCTTCTAATTACTCTAAATATTAAGATGATAATTTTGTCATTATTGCCCACCCCTAAATTATGGCATGGATGGACTAAGCTTTGCCAAATGATGTAATTAAAATATCTGCTTTTTCTTTATTTAGTTTGTGCTTATTAGTTGTCAAAGTCAAACTGGTGAGGAGAGCAGTTTTGTTGCGGCCTGTTTTTTCTTTTGAAGTGGCCGTTTTAAACCCACAAATGTAAACGTACAGGAGTCATTTTCTACGGGTCCAACACTGGTCCAGATAAAGAGGTGACTGAACACCCTCCGGGAGCAGAGCCATTGGCCTGATACCAACAGATCAATACTGACCCACATTTGTACACAATAGTGAAGCCTGCCAGCCTCTGCACCATGACACACAAAACAGAAGAAGCTGTTATTGATGACAAATTTCTAATAAAATTGCAAAGGTAATAATGAAATCTGAAATGTGTCAGATGATTCTGTAATTGGCTGTACTGATTCAAGGATATTAAACTACTATCAACAAATGACTGAGCCTGTACTAAGAATTTTTTTTTTTTTTCTTTATAAAATACACTGATGTCGAGTGGTTGCATATTTTTTAAGCAATTTCTTAATTTAAGCAACAAATGAATTGATGTACCCCACTTTTCAGGATGTCGGTTGTATAATGAATAATCACATTTAAGAGGGGGACTTGTAGTTGTGGATGGCATTAAAAACAAAAAATAAAGCAAGAAATTGGATACAATGATTGTGTATAGCTAGATCATACAGTCTAATTGTGCATTTCCTGCAGGTGTCCCATACAAAGACCTGGTGGTGGGCGTGCCAAAGGAGACCCTGCAGAATGAGCGGCGAGTGGCTCTCTCCCCCGCCGGGGTCCAGGCTTTGGTCAAACAGGGTTTCCAGGTCCAGGTGGAGTCTGGAGCTGGAGAAGCCTCACAGTTTTCAGATCAACAATACAAAGACGCAGGGGCAACAATCACTGATGTCACCGGGGCTCTGGGGTCTGACCTGGTCCTCAAGGTGGGTCTGAGCAGTGAATCTTGGACTTGCACAAACTTTATTGATCCACAAGGGAAATTACTTGGACACAGTAGCTCACAGATCGCAATATAATATAACAGCAAAGAGAAAAAATGTATAAATGGTAATAATGCATTCAAAATAAGTAGTAAACACAGAGGCTGGTGTCAAATCAGAATCGAAAGAGTGTGGTTTTAGGCTATACATGCAATACATTAGGGCTGCACGATTTTGGAGGAAACTGGATGAAAAATCCAGAGAAGGTA
The DNA here is from genome assembly GCA_029959045.1 of Taenioides sp. WSHXM2023. Lineage (NCBI taxonomy): Eukaryota > Metazoa > Chordata > Actinopteri > Gobiiformes > Gobiidae > Taenioides > Taenioides sp. WSHXM2023. The sequence goes on from CM057091.1 coordinate 7,602,484, forward strand.
TTTAAATGGACATGGATAACCTGCTCGCCACTGCGTTCCAAATAGGAGGTGTTCATGAGGACACTTCCGGATCCGTCAACTTTACATTGAAAAGTTGTCGCCCTTCTGTGCAACTGCTGAAGTGAACCTCGTCAATTTGGTCTTAAAATGTTCATATTAACCCTCTCAACATGATCCTGGGGTTTTTATTTCGCCGTTTTGTCCATAAATCAAGATATGAACAATAATAAAAGATAAAATCAGGCGTTCATCAGGAGTGATTAAACTTTTATTCTGTCATGTAGGTCAAGGTTAACGGTTAAGTACCCTTATCTTGTGAATGAGTCTTGTCTACTTCCTCCTTATGGTTTGAAAATTGGGTAATACAGCTTAAGTCAGCATATTGTTTTAACTTCAGTGGTAAAATCTGCCACACAATGGGGAAATTTCAATGTTGCAAGGCAAAGAACAGCAAGAGAATAGAAATAGGCGCTCAAATTAAGATAAATGGTTATTAGAATTTGCCTTCTAAGTTTATTTTCTATGTCATTTTCTGATCTGTTAGAGTGATGTTTCATTATCACAAACGTACCCAGTATTATAAATTCCCTAAATATAACTGTATAAGAGTCAACGAAGCCGCCATCTTGATACAGGGTTAACGCTGCTTTAAATTGATGAACATCAATCGGGGACAAGGCTCTCTAGTCCTGGGCTCTAGTCCTGGGCTCTAGTCCTGGGCTCTAGTCCTGGGCTCTAGTCCTGGGCTCTAGTCCTGGGCTCTAGTCCTGGGCTCTAGTCCTGGGCTCTAGTCCTGGGCTCAAAACACAACATTTGGTATCAAAGGCCTACAAAATAAAATCTTAGCTATGAAATGTTATGCTGGCTGAATGCGAGATCTACCTTTCTTATCTACGGCCTAACTGCTGTAACTTCTTTTAATTTCCTTTAACCTATCTAAGTCTGCATCTATGATGGAGATTAACAGATGAAAGGATAGATTACCAGATAGATGCAAAGCTACAAGAAAGGACATTAAAGACTGGAGTTCTGTTTTGGATGAGGTGTCCCAGTACATCAGTCTACCCTTTAGCTTTCTCCAACACCTGGAATTGTGTTTTGTTTCATTCACATATGTTTAACACACAAACCCTGTATATTTAGGCTGAAAACACCTTGTGATGTCATGTGGTAATGCAGGAAGTGCTCTGTGTTTTTAAACTCTGTTCACTGTCACTGAATAATTTCAGCCTTGTTCCCAATCTCTACAGAACAAAAGGTAAAGGGCAGCTGTTAACTTAAACTAACTTCATGACATAAAAGCTCAAAATGCTCTGTTCCATCTTGTGGAGATACAGACAGACTAATAATAAAGGGTTAATCAAACGTGTGAATGAAACAAAACACAACTCTTGAGTACGTTTTTGAGGAGGTAACAACATAACATGACTTAAAGCTCAAAAAAGTAAATTTTGAACAATACTGTGAAAGTCTAATATTAAAAAAAAGAATGTATCAATGGTAGGAAATGGACCAACTAATAAAATAATTACGGTAGTTCCTGTAATTGTAGTAAAATTTGAGACTGACTTAAGACCCTGATCAGGTGCTACAGTGATTTTAGTGCTGACTCGTCGTCGTTCCTCTCTGTAGGTGCGCGCTCCCACCCTGACGGAGGTGGACCTGCTGAAGCCCAAGTCGACTCTGGTCAGTTTCATTTATCCGGCCCAGAACCCGGAGCTCATGTCCAAACTGTCGGAGCGTCAGAGCACAGTGTTGGCCATGGATCAGGTTCCCAGGGTAACCATCGCTCAGGGATACGACGCTCTCAGCTCCATGGCAAACATCGCCGGGTAAGGTTTATGTAGGGGCCAGTTATGATAAATACTTTATCGATCCTGAAGGAACTTCAGTATAATACAGTATAAGGTAAATATGTGTGTCATGTTAGTTTAGTCTTTACCTGAAAGGAAAATTAACAGACTTAAACTCATAAAAAAGTAGTTGTTCCACACTATATTTGTAGTTGTAGTGTCGCGATTCTCTAAAATTTCTAGTTATGCACCGATCTGATACTGGTGGTGTTATATCGGCGCCGCTACTAAAACATTTGCTGGATTGGATATTTGGTTCCGTCTATATTCTGGTTGGATAAGTTGATGAAATCAGACTGTTTACTGGTCAAAGTCGCCCAGAAACTCTAGTAATGTTTGAACTTTTATTTACACAAAGTTATTCCGTAATAAATTGAGATAAGTAACAGCTACATGACACATTTGGGTCAGTTTTGTCTTACTTTGTTTTTGTTTTAAGGAAATAAATGCTGTTTTCAGTATCTGCACTGGTATTTGCTCAAATTTGGTATTGGAAAGATACTTAAAGCTACAGTATCGCAATCAATATCGGAACTGAAAAAGCTTGATTTTGATATTTTTATATAAGGTCCAACACTTTGATTTTTAATTTGGCACATTTTTTCACAATACAGTGAAACACCTAATAGTTTATTAAATATTATGTGATATTATACGACTAAGACCATTCTAAAAGTATTCCGAAAAGTCCATATTAATCTTGTATATGCAAGGGAGTATCTAGTTTCAATATTAGTATTAGTATTGGTTAGTATCTGGGTATTGGTGTATTATTTTTGTATATTTCAAATGATCTGTAATGGCAATGCTTCTGATCATCTAAAGACAAGACAAGGAGTGGGTGGGGAAAAATAGCCTGTATTTATCTCTGTTTGAGTGACTTTGAGCATAAAACTTTATTAACCAATCAGAATAAATCTCTCCATGTTCATTTTGTACTGAGTGACACCGCTGTCTTTGCACAGGTACAAGGCTGTGGTGTTGGCCGCTAACCATTTCGGGAGGTTTTTCACTGGACAGATCACTGCAGCTGGAAAAGTCCCTCCAGCAAAGGCAAGAAAATCTACAATCTACAAATTCATGTTGTGTCATTTATTTGATTGGAACAGTGAATGTTAATGGACTAACACCCACAGTTTTCAAATTACTTCATAAAGATGCGACTCTGACTAAACTGTATTTGTTTCTTGAACCCAGGTGTTGGTCATTGGAGGTGGAGTCGCAGGTTTGGCAGCAGCAGGAGCAGCCAAGTCCATGGGAGCCATCGTCAGAGGATTTGACACCAGGTATTTTTCAACGAAACATCAAATCGCATCAAAACGTACTTTAGGCCTTTACTAATTAAATATGCACTGTGTAACTTTTCTGGTGAAGGGTCTGTCTTCTATGCATGTAGTTTTTTATTTAAAAAAAAAAATGCCTAGAGATTTAACACATTCTCCTCAGCAATATACAAAAATCAGTTTCACCCTCAGGATATGTTTCTTTTTTTATATATATTTTAATCCAATATTAAAACTGTTCTCGTCTACCTGACATTTGAAGATAATTTTGAAATCATGGCTGTATTGTCCTTGTTCAGACCTGCAGCTCTGGAGCAGTTTAAGTCCTTTGGGGCAGAGCCTCTGGAGGTGGACATAAAGGAGTCTGGTGAAGGGGTCGGAGGTTACGCCAAAGAGATGTCCAAGGAGTTCATCGAGGCAGAGATGGCCCTTTTTGCCAAACAGTGTAAAGAGGTCGACATCCTCATCAGCACTGCTCTAATCCCAGGTCTGTTTCCTCTACATGTTTGACGAGTACATGTGATAAACTTCTGTCATTAAGTTGATCTCTGAATTTAAAGTTTGGGTGTCCAACTTTATTCTTGTGAAATAATCATTTAAGGGGGGCAGGAGTGGCTTTAGTGTGTGTTGTAGTTGTGCGCGTGGCATGAGTGTGGTGCACGAGTGTCTAAGCCTGTCACAATAACACATTTTAAAGTTTGATATATTGCTAAGTAAATGTAGACGATGATATTGAAACTAATGTATACCACTGACGCAATAACCCAAGAGCCGATTTATACCACAAACTATTCTAAATCTACAATGTTAAAATAAACATGAGCTGCAGTAAATCAACATCAGAATGAAACACTGTTGTACTTAGTTTGCTTCTGTAATGAGTTATTAATTCAACCTTTTACTCAACTCAGCTCAAATCTTATCATATAACCAAAAAATAATTAAACATCTCCCCAGTAGCGCAAAGAAAATGTACACACAGTGTACACACAGTGTACATTTTAATATTAAAGATTTTGCTAACTTTTTTTTTACATTTTTCCCACCAGTTTGGGCTATTTTTTTTTTTTTTTTTAAAGGGTTAAATGTACTTCCTGGTTGGAAATTATATCAGAAAAGTCTGTTTCTTGTGTAAATTGTGCTGAAGTTTTGGACAGAATTCTCAAGTCATCAATTTAGAACTTTCTACTTCCTGTAATTTTCAACACATTTTTCACCTTTTCTTGACTGGTGTAAAACTATAATTCATATTTATAACAGGCATTATCCTACCCACTCACGTTAATAAATTATTTTATTTAAAAGTCATTGATTTTCTACTTTCATAGATATTGTATTATATTTTTCAATGCATAAAGTGAAGCGCATTGATCTTTTATTTCAACAATGGAAGAAGTGTTGTTGACAGTGTATTACTATCAGAAGTTTGTACCAGTATTGCTTGTGTGTTTTTGTTCAGGTAAACGCGCTCCGATCCTGATCAAAAAGGAGTTTGTGGAGTCTATGAAGGACGGGTCTGTGGTGGTGGATCTGGCCGCTGAAGCCGGAGGAAACATCGAGACAACCAAACCAGGAGAGCTTTACGTTCATAAGGTAAAAACTATGACAATTTTGGATTTAATTTTTTTTACTTGTAACTAGTGCTGCTTGAGTTTGAAAAAACCATACAAAACATACACATTTATTATTGGTCAACTCCAAAGTACAGTATTATTGGTATATCTCTAGAGCTTAAAATGCTCTAGTCCACCTTGTGATGTCATGAAGCAGTATTTTTCAAGTCAGCAGCTGCCTTGTTACCTTTTTGTTTAGTAGAGATTGGAAATTTCAGCGCTGAAATTATCCAAATCATTCTAGTGAAGATGTATGGTGTTTAAAAACACAGTGGAGCACTTCCTGTATTACCACATGACATCACAAAGTGGAGCAGAGTGCTTTCCATTTGTGGATGAAACAAAACACAACTCTGGGTATGTTTGTGATGAGGAAACGACATAACGTGGATCAGAAAACGGCGTAATGTTGGGCCCTTTAAGCAGCATTAACATTTGACTGAAATATGAACTGATGATCTAATGCAAGAATGCCATGAATTTCAGAACACGTTTGTAGATGTCTAAACTACAGATGCAAGAGGAAGTCAGTCAAAGAACAATATATTTTGTCTTTTTTAAATAACTGTAGCCTTTGTGATTTGAATCTTGCCATTTCAAATTATGTCTTTGATTAATTTTAACACTTCATGGTTAAAATTACAACCAGCATTTGTGGGGAGCCTTTTGGCTTTTTAAGGTGCACTGTGTAACTTTTTGGCTGGAGGTTGGAGGTCACCTGCTTGTTTCTATGGATATTGCTCTGTCTGGAATGTTCCACAGTATGACATTAAATAGCTCTACTTTGCATTATTAAATTACAGGTGGTTTTATAGCTCAAAAATACCTAGAAAAACGGGCATTCTGACACCAAGCAGGGTTGCCTCTCCACAGAGCTGACTTGTAACTTGGTCTGGTTTGGTTCTCCATGGAGAAAATCATTTTATGGACCTTCTACCAGAAAAGTTACACAATGCACCTTTTTAAATTCAGTAGTGACATTTCTTATCTTTGCTCACTTGACTTTCACTTTATTTTTAGTGCTCAAATTAACTGTTATGCACTTTTGGACCTTGATCTGGACTCCATTAAAAACAAGTTCCTATTAAGTTTGAACAATTATACAAGTAACACTGACAAAAAAAAGTGTGGGGAAAGAGTAGTAGTTAGGTCCCACAAAGTTTACAATGTTTTTATTTTGAAGGGGGCTGGGGGAGAAAGCAGTTGCTACTTTGGATGTTTTTGTTTTGTTTTTGTTTTGTTTTTTGCATTGGTTTTACCTTTTTTAATGCAACTGGTTTGGGGTCCACTTGCTTCCATGGTCCATTTTTTTTTTTTTTTTTTCCTGAAATGTTCCATAGTATTTCATGAAATGTATCTTGCTTTAATTATTTTAATTACTGTGGGGGGTGAGAGATAAGTTTAATGTGATATTACCCCATGGAGACAAGCAAATGGAAGACCCTCCACCAGAAATGTTACATAGTGCACCTTTTAAAAAGCAAAAAAAATCTTCCACACTGGTGACCTTGACATGATGAGTTTAATTAAAAAGCCAAACTAAACTATATAAAACATATATTCTCTTCTCAAGTTTTGTCCTGTTTTAACTTTCAGGGAGTGACCCACATCGGCTACACAGACCTGCCCAGTCGGATGGCGACTCAGGCCAGCACTTTGTACTCCAACAACGTCCTGAAGCTGCTCAAAGCCATCAGCCCCGACAAAGAGGTGTTCCACTATGTGCCCCAGGAGGAGTTTGACTACGGCACCATCGACCACGTCATCAGGGGCACGCTCGTCATGAAGGTGAGACAGTTTATACATCAGTGTTTACATGTACACCAAAAATCTGATCATTTTCTGACTACTGGAGTTGTCAGATTATTGAAATGCCATGCAAACAGTTACATCTGATGTCAAAGCAATCAGAAAGAAATCTCATTACTCACAAGACAAATTATGCAAATAAGGTCTAACATTTCCTTTTAAATTTTGTTTAATTTGTTTAAGTACTAAAGTATAATGACGGTACAATGGTGTCTTTGATTTAAATTTTCATTTATCAATTAGGCTGATTACTTTAGGCTTTAGGCCTCTTATGTTTTCAGGCTGATTTCCATCTGTAGTGCTTTGAAGAGTTTGTTTGCAAAAGTAACCTCCGTTTGTAAAATCTGTTTTTTCTTAATACAATCTTCTACACACAAGAACAATGTAGTTTAGGGGATTTGCTCAAGAAAAGATGAAATGTTTTTATTTCACAAAAGTTGTCAAGCAGTTGTTGTTTTTTTTAAGCTAAATGCAAGAGTAAATTGTAAACCTGCATTTAAAAAATGTGTTTTTGTAAACTCTTCAATTATCGATCCACCAATCACCGCTTACAGTTGGATAAAATATATGGTTCTATGAATCTCTGACCTCCAGAAGGTGATGCTGAGAGCACTGAATGTTCCCTGCAAATGTATGAGGAATCATTGCTTTCAGCACTGCCCTCTGGTGGGCAGAAGGGATGTTGCAGATAAATCCTAGTATATTTCTCACCATCTCACTTTTTTTTTCTTTTTTTTTTTTTTGTCCACAGGAGGGCCAGAACATATTCCCTGCTCCTCTGCCTAAGACGGCTCCTCCGGCTCCGGTCAAACAGAGATCTGTGGCCGAGATCGAGGCTGAAAAAGCTGCTTCTGTTTCTCCCTTCAACAAAACTCTTACCTCCGCCGGCGTCTACACAGCAGGTCAGGCTCCAACAACTGCCTCTACACAAAATATCACTCGCATTATTTTGTAATACAGTGACATTTATATATGCAATATTAACAGACGGTTTTGGAGAAAAGTTCATTTCAATGCCAAAACTGTAAAATAAGTATCCACTTTTTATAGGCAAAAGCATAATATGCATAATAAGGGTATTGAGGGTCAAACTTCACTTTGATTGGTTAATTCTGGCTGTCACTCAGGACAAGCATGACTGAGGCTGACCAGTGGGAGAGGGAGTGGGTCAGTATTAAGGAGAATGCTATAGATGGCACTGATGACATTGTTTGCTGTAGTGATCAGAGATTGGATATTAAAATGGCAAAGTCTTCTGTCCTCTTAACATTTGTACCGCTCTGCTCTCCTCTCTCCACAGGTGTGTCCACCTGTCTGGCTCTGGGCCTCGTCTCTCCAAACGCCGCCTTCACTCAGATGGTGACGACCTTCGGTTTGGCGGGGATCGTTGGGTATCACACTGTCTGGGGCGTCACTCCAGCTCTGCACTCGCCCCTCATGTCTGTCACCAATGCCATCTCTGGTAAGACAAAAAAAAAACTGTTTACAAACTAATAAAGCTTGGATAAAACTGCTTTGCTTTCTGTGCTTGTATAAATGAAAAAAATATTGGTGTGTTTTGATGCTATAAATTCTGCATTTCCTTCATTTAGACAAGTACCTTCTATTAATTTTACAACTTAAAATTCATAATTCATGTTGGCTATGCTATGTGAACATGAAAGCAAAAATTGTCTGTAAAAGTTTTGATTTAATCCAGGAGGCTCCAGCCTTTTTCTTCTGGTGACCTTTCCAAAACAAAAATACCAGGGAACTAGCCCATAAAACATAAACCATTATCCATTTATTAGTGCACAGAGTCGGGCATCAAAATGATACATTTATAATGGCAATCAATTACATTTTTCAGCACAATACGTATAATTCAATATAATGTCTTGGAAATTATGAAGGAAGTACTGTTTTTTGTTTTAAGGGTATGTGTGTTGCTTTTCTCCACAGGTTTGACTGCTGTGGGTGGTCTGGTGCTGATGGGAGGAGGTCTCACTCCCTCCTCGTTGCCAGAGGCTCTGGCTTTGGGCGCAGCGTTCATCTCCTCCATCAACATTGCAGGTCTGATGGAAAAGTATTTTATTATTTCTTTTAATTTATTGCCTTAATTCCATCATAAACATTTATAAGGCTCTTAAAATGGCAGTGATGTCTAGAAAAAAAAAAAAAAACAATTACAAATTTTCTGCAGCAGAGGTAAACCATCAGGTTTGTGGGCCCCCTAGTAGACTGGGGCACATGTGTGTATTTAATGCTTGTGATAACATTAAAAATGACATTTGTAACTATGATTACATTTTTACGTCTCTTGCTCTTTCGCCAGGTGGTTTCCTGATCACACAGAGGATGTTGGACATGTTTAAGCGTCCCACTGACCCTCCGGAGTACAACTATCTGTACGCTCTCCCCGGGGCGGCGTTTGTGGGAGGATATGGAGCGTCTGTGGCAGCTGGATACAGCATTGAGCAGGTATAATGCCTGGGTCACGTGATTGTGGTCAAGTTCTAGTATATAGTGGAGATGCAACCTTTTACATCTTTATGGTTGTGAAATTTTGTAATTTCTTGTGATTTTTGTATGAATGCTCAGTTTTTGGATAGATTTGTTCACAATTTTATTGAGATGTTTGAAATGATATTATCACATACTGTGTGTCTCCCGCTCCATGTGCAGTCTTTCCCATTAATTCCCATTAATATTAATAAAGATAGATGGATAGATAATATATATTTTTTTTTTACTAATTTCAGGAAATATATGATTTTCCCTATTGTAATTCCAGATGATGTACCTGGGGTCTGGCCTGTGCTGTGTCGGGGCGTTGGCCGGTCTGTCCGCTCAGGGCACCAGTCGCCTCGGTAACGCCCTCGGGATGATGGGCGTCGCCGGGGGCATTGCTGCGACGCTGGGGGCCCTCAAACCCTCCCCAGAGCTGCTGTCCCAGATGTCTCTCGCCATGGCAACCGGAGGAACTCTGGGTAAGTCCGGGTTTTGTTCTAATTTTGCCCCAGCTTTGATGGGAAAGAAATTTATGCCATAGTCTGTACATGTAAATAGACATGGCTAACACACTAGCGCCCATGTTCCAATAGGAAGTTGGCATGGAAGTGCTTCTGACTCCTTCTGGCTTTGGCTCCAATTGACTTGCATTGGAATATTGTCGCTTCTCTCTGTAACTGCAGTGAGCTTTGTCATTTTGGTCTTAATATGTTCATATTAACCCACTCTACATGATCATTTTTATTTCGTTATTTTGATTTTTCGTTATATAGAGCCTGGCACCAAATTTTCCCCAGTAACCGCTAGCATTGTGAGCTTCATTTGAGTGGAATTGAAAGCTCTGGGTGGCGTCACTTTCCCTTAGTCCACTTCCTTATACAGTCTATGGTTTACACTGAATTCATGGGGACTTGCCTCATTTATGGGGTTCTTAATACATAAATCCTAAAATATTACTACAATTTATAAAAACCCAGTATGTGCATGTGTGAATGAGCTGCAAGTGTTTTTTCTTTTCTTTTTTTTTATTCTGAAAACTTTCAATTTCAGTAATTGTGAAATTTCTAATGCCAGACGCCATCTTCGTGAAATATTTGGGTTTCTGAATACCACAAAACTTAAAGATTGAAACCAGACCACACCATTTCTAAGAGACAAAAATCACCTAAAGCAATACTTGGGACCAGATTTACTCTCAGTACTGAGAGTATAGATGAAAACAAGTTTAAGAACACAGACAAAACTATACTGTAGAAAATCAATTTGACTTAAAAGCCAGTGTAAAAATGTGTTTTCAGCAGCAATAGAACACTCTTGGGAAGTAGCAGCTTTGATATGTAAATGGAGCGTTCCACAGTTTAGGGCCCGTTCATAGATTTTATATATAAATGGATTGTGTATATATAAATGGCTTACCCACTAGCCACCACATTCCAAATGGGTAGTTGGCTTGGGCACACTTCCGGCTCAAACGATTTTAGCTGCCCCCATAGCTGCCTCAGTGAGCTTCATTTGACTGGAGCTGAACTCTATAGGTCACATCACACTCCCTTAGTCCATTTCTTTGTAAAGTCTGGGCCCACTACAGCAAAAGCTCAATCTTTTCTAGTATTACAACATGCTTAAAACTAAATTCATTTTTCATAATAAAGCATCTTTTTGCTTTGCCATTGCATAATAACTCAATGTCTACCGTGGTCCTGTGATAATAATACATTTTGAATAAAATACAGACAATAAATGATGATACTGAAACAAATTTATGCCACTGACACAAAAACCAAAGCGCAGGATTATCCCAAAAAAACTATTGTACAATTATGTACAATATTAAAAATATATTGCCTGCAAAAAATAAATGGCAAAATTAAATACTTTAGTAGTTTACTCAGGGATCAGTCAGAATCAGGGAAGTCAAGAATTCAAACCTCTTCCGATTAATTTATATTAAAGGGGGCCCATGTGAGGTTTCTTGTCCCAGGCCCCCAAATTTCTGTCGATGGGCCTGGTTATTTATTCAGTCCTCTTCCGCTGAAATCTAATCGTAATCCAGGAAAAAAAACAAAAAACAAAAAACTCCCCCATTAGTACAAAGAAAAAGCAGACTTGATAAATATTGATCCCAAAAATGATTGTTCAATTTATCATATACTGAACCATAAATAAATATAATAATTATCATGACAGGCCTAGTATACTGTTGTTTTTAGACCTGATTCAGTAAAAATGGTCAAAACTTGAAAAACTCAATGAAGAACGTGTCAACCAAAGATGCAACCACAGGCACCACCATAATGAACCCAAGGCACGTCTTGTATTGTAAATGATTAGAAAGAGACATGAGTAATTTGTATAATTTGTGTATACAATTGTGCTCACATGCAACTGCCCTGTTCTTTGTAGAGTATCAATTGCATTTCTAATTGAAAACAGGATCTTTCTTGCTGTCAGCGGTGCCGCGTCTGTGATTATTTCCCCTTTAAATCCTCATTAACATGAACAGACAGGCAGCTGGCTACTCGGGTTTACTGTGGGGTAAACTAGTAACACGCACAGTTCAGGAAATACTTGAATAAGAAACTGTTTGAAGATTTCTGAAGACCATGTGTTCAGAATGAGATGAAAACATGTGTCTAGATCAGTTTGATTTACTTTCCTTTGTAGCGCCAATGTCAATTTCTTGCCTCCGTCAGCTTCACGAAAATGTTTAAATGGCCAAATAAACTATCAGACCATGAGACAATTTTTAATTTTGAGGATAAGTAGAATAACAGTTGTAATTTATAACTTGGTAATAACTTGGTAAAATTGACTCTTGTCAGCTTTAAGCCATGTTTGAATGCTGTTACCTCCTCAAAAACGTACCAGGAGTTGTTTTGTTTCATTCACACATGTTTGAGTAATCCTGCATTATTACTGTCTACATATCAAAGCTCAAAATGCTCTGCTCCAAACTGATGTCATGAAGCAGTAGTTTTTAAGTTGACAGACGCCTTTTTACCTTTTGTTCTGTAGAGATTGGCAATTCCAGGGCTGAATTTATCCAAATGATTCTAGTGAAGGTGTGTGGAGTTTAAAAGCACAGTGGAGCACTTCCTTTATTTACACATGACATCACAAGGTGGAACAGAGTGTTTTCACGATTTGTAGATTTCAGGATTTGTGTGTTTGTGTGAAATTCAATAAAACGACTCCAGGTATGTTTTTGATGAGGAAGTTGCATAAAATGACTACGCAGAGTATTTAAAACGCCCATATTATGCAGTTTTCTGAACTATGTTATTACTGGAGGATTAGGGATGTAACGATGTAAAAATCTCACGGTACGACATTGCCACGATATTAATTTTGCAGTATTGTGGAGATTTTAACAGAATTGAAAAAATGCTACCTCGACAAGTATTTGGTGCTATATTATACTGTCATATTCCTAAGATTTAAGATGGAAAAGTTCATCATGGTCTGCCTCTTTGTTTAAACGGTACATTTAAACAAAGCTTGTAATTCGATTTAAGTGACAGCCCATGATATAATTGTGAGACCTCACTATACTATATCACGATACATCAGTTATTCTTAGATACTTACGAAGGACGTGCAATTGAAGTATTACACATAACTGCACACATTAGTATTCTACAGTTGTGGTTTTTCTTCAGATTTGTGTGGTAGATGTTGGGGCAGTTAGGGATGCACCAGTCCAGCTTTTTATGTTCTGAAACAGTCGTTGATACTTTGGCTTTAAGTGTGATACCAGTGCAGAGACTGAAATCATTTCCTTTTTAAATGATAAACACATTGGGATCATATTGTTAAAATAAAGTACAAGTTCACCATTAGAGTTTTGAGTCAATATTGGTAAGTTAATTGTCTTAATTACACCAATTTATAAACCAAAATGGGATATCAACTGAACAGATATCTTGGGACTGATAACCGATCCATCCAAAATTTTCAATATCGTTGCCGATATCTGATACCAGTATTGTATCGGTGCATCCGTAGGGACAGTAGTTTGTAATGGCAGAAATTATAGCTTTTACTTGGACTTTTACGAGAAGGAAAACGTTATATTTTGGTGTACAGTTTTACATTATGTCTTAAATAAATGTTATGTCAAAGGAGATAAATATTTGATTTTATTAGATTGACCTAGATCATTCACTTTTATCCCAGGCAGAGGCAACACAGATATTAGTTCATGTGTAAATGAACCCAGAGACTTTGGGCCATAGGGTAAAAGAGTTTAGGTAAATAAAGTAAAATAGTTTCAAGCTGTTTCCATATTAACATTCTGCTTTCAGTTTCAAGCTAAATGATTTTATGCAATTAATCAGAAATGACTGAATCTGGAAGTTCGATTGTCAGTGATGGGTCTCTGAGGTCTACAGCCAGTCCTGTCAGTACAAGTATGTGGTTTGGAAAGGGAAACTGGAAATTGTTTTGTTTGTGTTTTTGAATGCAAGTTATTCAAAGTTTATATTGTCTTTTGATAATACTTTCTTAAATATACAAAAGACATAATTTTTTTTTTAAAAATATATTTTTCATATTTCTCAACCCTAGACTCGCCTATAGTCAAAACATAAGCTAGATGATATTTGTACAAATGCTTTCCAATCAATAACGCGTATGAACTCATTACCAGTGGTGGAATCTAACGAAGTAAAAGTAGTAAAGTACAGATACCTACTTTTATTTTTTTTTTCTCAACTCAAGTACGTTTGTGACCATACCAGCTTGTCAAAGCTTGATCCTGTCAGATCTCAGAAGCTCAGCAAGCCCGGGCCTGGTTAGTACTTGGATGGGAGACGCTGGGAAAATCAGGTGCCACAAGGGGGCGCCAGTTGCAAAAAAACTGTCCTGTGTCCTTAGGCAAAGCACTTCACCCACATTCTGAATAGATATTCACTATTGCAGCTGTGGCTACAATAATAGTTTACCACCACCGAGTGTGGAGTGAATGAATAATGATCTGTAAAGCATCTTTGAGTGTCCAGAAAAAGCATTGTATATGAAACTGATCCATTATTACATTTTAAAGCAGATACTTTTTACTTTTACTTCACTACATTTGAGAGCACGTATCTGTACTTTCTACCCCACTACATTTTTGAACAGGACTGAAAAGTTAAAGTATTTTTACTATTGTCTGAGAAAGAAAAAAAGGCTAGAAAAAAAAGGTTGAAATTGTTTTTATTAAACAAAATTTAGCACACATCTGTATCAAAATCAGTCATCTGAAGGTTTATTAGATCTCAATCTGTGCGAGATACTTTTACTTTTTACTCTTAAAATACATTTTAAAGGGGTACTTTAATCGCATGAAAAAATCTACTTGAGTGCATCTTTTGCTCCAGTATCTGTACTTACACCACTGCTTATAACTCTGTCATTTTCCATCATCTCCAGGTCTGACGATTGCAAAGCGCATCGAGATCACAGACCTGCCTCAGCTGGTGGCGGCGTTCCACAGTCTGGTTGGCATGGCAGCGGTGCTCACCTGTATCGCGGAGTACATGATTGAGTTCCCTCACCTGGAGACGCACCCAGCCGCCGGCGTGCTCAAGACTGTGGCATACCTGGGCACCTACATCGGAGGAGTCACCTTCAGCGGGTCCCTGGTCGCCTATGGGAAACTCCAAGGTGGGTCCTGACAGTTCTGTATTTTCTGGGTACATTTTTGTCAAAATGTTTGGTTAATAAGAAGAAACGGCACAAATAAGCTCACGCGTTTGCCCGTAAAGAACTGACTTTCCTGGAACTACAGATTGTTACTCAAATTAGACTTTATCTGAACTGTTGAACAGAGCTTCAGACAGAGCAGTACCTACAGTTGGCGTCATTGATACCAATACTTGATTTTGGAGATATATCGAAAAATGTATCATATCACAATTGTTGAGGGTAGAAATTTGGAGTCAAGTTTTAATTATAGATAATAATATACTTGTGATATTTTGGGCACTTTTTGGTTCATTTTATGTTTAACTTTTTGTGCAATACTTTTACAAACCCATTTTAGCAGATTCCTGATGCATTACTGAAATATGAATATTGTGATCATGATAATGTAAAAAAAAAAAAAGTAGATTAATTTTTGTCTATATTGCCCACTCCTAGCAAAAACTAATATCAGAGCTAGATATAATAATAATGATGATGATCCATGAGGTCCACTGCACAAGAAATCCCTTCCATCCAAAATCAATGTTTGCCTTATTACTCAAACACCGCGTCATCCCAAATAAGTCCCAGCTCTTTTACGTCTGATTGCTGCTTTGATCCTGATCCTTCAGTAAATCCAGGCTTGGGACAGGATGTGATTTGGCCTCATTTCACTAATTTGTGAATTGTTCTCTTGTCTGATCACTTGCAATAGACTGTTTAATTTTTTGTCTCAGATTTAACAGTACAAAGGGTAGTGGCTGGTTGTTTGCATTCATCTGCTTTTATCTCAGTTAGGATGAATAAGAATCATTAACTTATTTACTGCAGTTCTGCCCTTGGCAGGGCAGGAAACAAAGTCTTTCAAGAATCATAATGTCCACTCTAGTGCTGTCAAAAATATCGCGCTATTAACAAGTTAACGCAAAAGAGTTTTAACGCCGTTAACTTTTTTTTTTTTTCCGAGATTAATGCTCTTGGTGACCTAGTGAACTAGTTTTTTCATAAGCTGTGGCCACTGCTGATAACGTTACAAAAACTACAGGATCCGTCTGTAAACAGAAAGGAAAACAATTTGTACGAAACTGAAGTCTCGGCTGGAGGTGGTGGGCCAAAGCATGGCACGGTCACACATACACACACACACACGCACAACTTCATCATGCATGCCCTGCGCGCACCGATGCCACCCACATGAGGAAAACGCGAAACAAAGTCCACTCCAAAACATACAGCGAATCCGCACCCACCCTCGACAAGGACAGTGAACAGCGACAGAAGCCCCACAGGCTCCCGGCCGCCCCCACTCCCCCGCGCACATCGGTCCCACCACTCAATAGACCCCCCATGCCGCTGGACCCACCCTCTTCGCCAAAAGCCCCAGCTCCGCCGTGCGACATGCAAACATCGGCCACGGCCAGGCCGCGAAGGTGCGAACACGGGCCACACAACTCCAGGCAACCACGTCCAAGCACGGCACGGCCCAAAAGTCGCGAGATAACTATGACATTCATGAGATTATCGCGATTAAATATTTTAATCAACTGACAGCACTAGTCCGCTTACATCAATAGTATAATAATAATAATCATAATAATCACAATAATAATAATCATAATAATCACAATAATAATAATAATCCTAATAATCACAATAATAGCATTTTAATAGTGCTAATCCTGTAAGTTTTCTTGTTAGCTAAAATAAACAACATTAACGTTTAGCTTTTGAGAAGGCTAACACTACAGTCAAAGGGCCTAATATTACATTAAAATGACTCTTGTGAACTTTAAGACATGTTATAATGTTACCACCTCAAAAACATACCTGGAGTTGTTTTGTTTCATTCACAAATGTTTGAGTAACTCTTTATTACTAGCCCGTCTGCATCTCCAAAACTCTAAATGCTCTGTTCCACCTTGTGATGTCATGAAGTGAAGTTAACAGCTACCTTTTTATTTTTTTGTTATTTTTATTTATTTAATTTTTTTTTACGTTTTTTTTTATTCAGTAGAGCCTGGCAGTTCCAGGGATGAAATTAAACTCCATACACCTTTAAACGAGGTGTATTGAGTTTAATTTAATTACCATATGACATCACAAGGTGGAACAAAGCATTTTCAGTTTGAGAGAAGAACTCGACCTAAATATGCAGGGTTTGTGTGTTTAAACGTGTGTGAATGAAACAAAACATGACTCCAAATATGTTTGTGATGAGGAAATAACATTATAACATGGATCAGAAAATGGTGTAATATGGGCCCTTTTTAGATGATTTTTGGGCCATCTCCACACAGGTTTCAGGTGTGGAAGAAAAACGACTCCGGCTGCTCGTTTTGACCTATTTTTTCCTGACATTCATGAGCATTTTCCAAGTCTGAACATTTCATTTCCCATGTTCTGTTACGGACCAGATGAACGCAGCATAAGACTTGATTTATTATAGGGTCTGATCTTTTCTATAGAGGCGTCAAATCAGCCTGACAGTTCAAGTCACCAAACACTTAAAATTACTATTTATGTTTACAAAGTATGCCACACTAAAGGTTGGTGATACTGTGATTTCTGTATTCGGCTATCAAAACCTATTGGTTTTGATAGCCGGCATGAAGTCATTTGGCCAGAGCCTTTTTATGAAACCAAATTGCCTTAAGATGTGAGTTTAGCTCACTAACCCAAAAGTCAGAGGTTTGATCGTAGTAATAAATATTGCTGTAGTTTAATAAAAATGCATGTACTATATGGACAGAATAACTTTAAATAAATGAGGGCATTCGTGGGGGTTGTATCTTAGAAATGATTCCTTCCCAATTTGAAGGACCTACAATTTTGAAAAAAAATTGTAGCAGCAGCCCATAGTCTAAAATGTATTTTTATTTCTAGGCCTCCTGAATTCCGCGCCTCTGATGTTGCCTGGGCGACACGCCATGAACGCAGGTCTGATGGCGGCGTCGATGGGCGGAATGATCCCGTTCATGCTCACGAACAGCTACGGCACTGGGATGGGCTGTCTGGTCGGAGTGTCCGGCCTCTCCACCATCATGGTGAGAGGGAGTCGTATTTCTTGATTTCATTTAATAAATCAGAATCAGATTCACTAATTTTAGTTGTAGATGTGTGTGGAGACATACTGTAAGTATATCCTTCTCAGGTTACCGCATCAAATTTTAAAATTCATAATTTACTCCAGTGGTTCCCCTGTTTTACCCTTGGATACGTTTGCAACCCTAACATCTCACTCTCAGCTACTGTCTTCATAAGGAAAATAAAATTTTCATGTTAATGAAGATGTTAACAGTAATGAATATAAAATACTTAATTTTAGTTGAAGGGATTTCATGCTAATTGTAAATACTTATTTTTTTCTAAGGGAAAAAAATAAGTATTTACAATTTCACATATTTTACATGTAAATATGTGAAGATTATAGTCAACATGGCTAGTTTCCGTCTTCAGTACTTTGCAGGTTGATGTTAAATGTTAAACCATTGGGGACCCCCTGAGAATCTTGGGAGACCCCAAAGTTTGATCCAATGACGATTGTACTCATCTCGATCCCTTCTTCCAGGGTGTGACTCTGACCATGGCCATAGGGGGCGCTGACATGCCCGTGGTGATCACTGTCTTGAACAGTTATTCAGGGTGGGCGCTCTGCGCCGAGGGCTTCCTCCTCGACAACAACCTCATGACCATCGTGGGCGCTCTCATCGGCTCATCTGGAGCCATCCTGTCCTACATCATGTGTGTGGTGAGTGGAACGTTTAATGTACATCAGAGTGGTTCTCAAACATCTATATATAAGGTTTATATTGGGGCTAAACCAGCTCTAAAATGAGACTAAACTATGGATTAAGTTAGTTTTAATTAATCCAAGGACAAAAATGTTAATTGATTTGTCTCTAAGTAAATGGACTGCAGTAAGTTGCCACCAGAGGAACTTCGTGTACCACTGCCAGTGTTTAACCCGCTCTAGGCTCCAACAGTGAAATGGCTCAGCCCTAGAGAGCAGCAGTTAAGGTCTTTATTTGACACTGTATTTTGTAAATCAGGCGGTTAGTTGGTTGTTTATTAGTGGGTCTGTAATGAAAGGGCTGTATTCTAGTAAATAAGATTGAACTGATTTATATACATGATTATATATAATATGATATACGTCGGTAGTACAGTTCACCATATTATCCTGTGTCTTTCCTCCTGTTTAGGCCATGAACCGCTCCCTGCCGAATGTGATCCTGGGAGGTTACGGCACGACCTCCACGGCCGGAGGGAAGCCCATGGAGATCGTAGGAACTCACACAGAAGTGAACGTGGACCAGACGATCGATATCATTAAAGAGGCCAACAACATCATCATCACTCCAGGTAATGGGACAGATACTCCGGGGCGGATCAAACTGACAAAACAAAAATTAATACCTGGATATTTGTTTGGATTATTTCCTAGAAAATATTAACTTGCCACTGTTTTGCTAAAAATGTACCTATTAATTTTAGAGAGTCCTTATAAGGGACTAAACCGGGACTAAGCCTGGACTGCTTGCTAGGCCTGTCACAATAACTCATTTTGAAATGTGATATATTGCTGAAGAAAACAATATTGAATATGAATTGAATCCAATTTATGCCACGGTCTGACACAGTGACCCTGAAGCAGAATTGTCCTCAAACAATTCAAAATGTTTAATTCATCTTTACATACTAATTAATTAACTTTAATAAATAAATAGCAGATGGCAGATTCCAACAGTAGTAAGTCCTAGTTTTTTATTCAACCCTCTACAGCTGAACTCTTATATCATACAGAAAAATAAGAAAAAAATCCTCCACCTATACAAAGGAAAGTGCTGTTTAATGTCAGACTGTGGAACATTCCAGGCAGAGTAGTTGTGTATCCATAGAAACAAGCAGTGAAGGGCCCCAAAAAGTTTCATAGTGCACCTTTTAATTGTAGTTTCATACTCGACACCTGAAAACAACCATAATAAGTTGTGTTAAATAAAGTCTCATTTATTGTAATAGCAGCTATGGCGAAACAATTGGCTAATATTAAATGTTCCTTTTTAAAGTCTGTTTCTGATTTCAAACAAAACTGTCCGTTTGAAATTAAACTTTGTTACTTTTGTTCTCCAGCTGTGGATGGCTAATGCCAAATTGTCTGGAACAATCACACTCAGACTTGAGATTATCGTTATCATGACACTGCCAAAAACTGAATCTGACACTACGTAAACTGTGTAAAAACAAGTGGCAGTCAATTGAGACATGAGACATAACAGATGTAGCCACTAGAGGGAGCAATCTGTCAAATTATGCTTTTTTTTTTTTTTTTTTTTCTCTCTCTTGAAGTATTTAGATACCAAGATACTCATCATGGATCCAATACTAAAACTGGTATTAAAATATTTGAAGTATCAATACCTGAAAACATGACAAAGTTGAACCTTTCCTGAATCGCTTTAGTATAGTCAGAACTAGTTTAAGACCAAACAATAATGTATAAAAAGGGACAGGGCAATATACTGAAACAATATTGTGAATGCTGTTTTAAAGAGATGCAAATTTTGAATATTGGGTATAATTAAAAATAAATTCAAATGCCAAATGGCTGCAAAAACAGAATTTAAAATAAAAATGGAATAAACTTGTGTTAGTCTCATAAATGTATAAAGAGGTCTATAAAAATTACTCGCATGCACAGAAATATCCCTCTAGTCTGATACTTGATCCTCAATTAATATCCTCATTTAGACATTGAATTGCCAAAGTTGACAAGATTCTCCCTCCCAAAATTGCAATATAATTTTTTTGGCAATATTCCTCACCCATTGTCTAAAAAAGTATCAAAGAAATTGTTATTGTCAAGTATGGACTTTGGTATAGTATCAAAGTGATGTTTAAATTCTTGGTATCAGGCAGTGGTTTAACGTAACGAAGTAAAAGTAGTAAAGTACTGTACTTAAGCTTACATTTTAGGTGCAGTTTGTTTTTTTTAAGTGGATAGTTTTTACTTTTACTTCAGTACATATGAGGGCATGTATCTGTACTTTTCCACAACATTTTTGAACAGGATTGAAAAGTAAAAGTAAAGACTTAATGAAAAGGCTGAGGGGTTATTTTTTATATTTTATATTTGAGCAAACAAAAATACACAAAAACAGCTAAAAAAAAAATAATTCAGTTGTTTCTACTGAACAAATTTAAGCACAAATCTTTATCACTACATATGAAGTGTTATTAGATCTCAATCTGCATGAAATACTTTTTCTTTTTATTTTTTAAGTACATTTTAAATGAATATTTTAATACTTTTACTAGATTTTTTTTCATTTGAAACTTTTGCACTTTTACTGGTGCACACTAACTTTTCCAGTGATGGGTCCACCACCTGCTTGTCTCCATGGAGATATTACGGTTTTGCCTTCATTATAACACAGTAAGGAAATAAACTTGGTAATCAGATCAGATCTATGGAGAAGCAAGCCTGCACATGGTAAGAATTTATATTTTTAAGTTATTTTGAGCTATAAAACACCTATAATTGAACAAATGTAAGGGATATATTTTGAATGCCCTACTGTGGAACATCCCAGGCAAAGAAATTACATCTCCATGGAGACAACAAAGTAGCGGACCCTCCGCCTTAGAAGTTACATAGTGCACCTTTTTTAAATATCAAAATCGAGGACTTCTTCCTCCACTGGTATCAGGACAACACTAAAACTTACAAAAAAGTGACGTCCCGGGGGGAATCTGTGTGGTCCAACATGCTGCTTTTATTAGACACAGTGAAATGTCATACACACGATTCAGACCAGACAGTCCTGAGTCTGTCAACAACAAAAGCATTACGGCGCGGAAACAGGAGGCTCAAATTTGTCTGGAGAATTTGAAAAAATGTTTTATGCTATGACCAAAAAAACCTCCTGTTCAAATTTTTTTTCACTGAACTTTATAAGGGGGTTACTGGGAGGTGAGGCAGAAGAAGGAAAAGCAGTTCTTTGCACGCAGGGGACCCAAGTTCACCCCTATACACGCAATGGGACAATGTTTTGGGCAGAAAAGATTTTTAACAGAAATTGTGGTGAAAGGGGCTAAAAGCAGAGCCAGAGAATGGGGTTTAAAATAACTGGTTTATTGTGTTAAATCCTCCAGGGCCCTTTTTAGCTTTAATTCAAGAACAATGGACTCGTATGACTAAAGAGATGCAAATTCAAAACAAATTGTATAACAAATATTTAAATATATGTACCAACTCGACAAACAAGTCATGTCTGGTTTATGGGACGCCACTGAGTAATTTTCACATTGGTGCTCTGCTCTGCTCTATTGTAATGCAAAAGATTATCTTGACCTGATGACTATTTCAATTGGGTGATGTATTAATCCAATGCAATTATAATTTATTGGGTTTATAGTGCTTTTTTCGACGTTTCCAGCAAATATCTACTTTTCACTGTTGTTGTAAGTACTATGTAGTTAAGAGTTAACCCTGTGTTCTGACCCCTCTGTGTTGTTCAGGTTGGGGTCTGTGTGCAGCCAAGGCCCAGTATCCCATCGCTGATATGGTGAAGATGCTGAGAGAGCAGGGCAAGACCGTCAGGTGTGGGCTCATTTCATTCATTTTTGGTGAATAAAATACTTAAAGGGTCCATATTGCACTGTTTTCTGATCTATGTTATAATGTTTCCTCATGAAAAACGTGCTCCACCTTGTGATGTCACACGGTAATACAGGAAGTGCTCCACAATGTTTTTAAACTCCATACACCTTCACTAGAATCATTTGGCAGTTCCAGAGCTTGAAATCATCAAATATCTACTGAAAAAAATGGTAAAAGGTAGTTGTTAACTCAAACTACTACTTCATGACATCACAAGGTCGAGTAGAGAATTTTGAGCTTTGGAGATGTAGACAGACTAATAATAAAGGATTATTCAAACGTGTGAATAAAACACAACTCCATGTATGTTTTTTTTGATGAGGTAACAACATTATAACATGTCTTTAAAGCTCAAAAGAGTCCATTTCATGTAATATAGGACATTTTTAAAGCAACAGCAACACTGTAATTTTCTGGAGGTTGCAGGTCACTGTATGGTTTTAACTTTTTCCATGAAATCATACTTGGGAACATTTCCCTCCTCTCTCCTCAGGTTTGGTATCCACCCTGTGGCAGGCCGTATGCCTGGGCAGCTCAACGTGCTCCTGGCCGAGGCTGGAGTCCCGTACGACGTGGTGCTGGAGATGGACGAGATCAATGAAGATTTCCCAGGTAAAAACTGTTGACCTTAAAGTTTGAACTCCTGAAGTCCAATTTGTGAGAAGAAACGTTGCAATTTTACATTCTGTCTGGATGCCAAAAACATGAATGATCGTATTAAATTATTCACACACACACTAAAGTTAGTGTGGGCGCCGCCATCATCATTCAGGGTTGTAGTTTTTGTATGAGGCTGTTGATCCTAACAGCAAATAAGTTCAATACAGATTACAAAGACGTTTTGGCTCTCCAAAGATTCTCTGTATCCCCAAGGTCTTCTAAAACCGAGGTTCAACCTAGGTGGGTCTAATTACTTCTATAACTTAAACAACTGTCTTATAGAACAATGATAATGATGTGGTGATGCAGAACAGCATTTTTTGAGGTTTGCCATTTTAACCCAGTGTATTTTATGGCATTTAAACATCTGATTATTTATATTCTATCTATTCTAAGCCTCCTTTTCAGCTGTACTAGTTTAGTATAGTGACGTGTGAAGTTGTTGAACATTTTATTTCTAAGAATATTTTACGCTCCAATTCTTCTTTTTTATAAAATACCTTTTTTACATAGCTTTGATTATTTAGCCAAAATATATAAAACTGAAAATAATACCAATCAAATATTCAACTTTTTTCCTTTTGTACTTGAGACACCTGGCAGCCTTTTTGTCCACACATGGTTTAGTTTACACTGCTTCAGATAAATGTGGTGATGGAATTTAATGTGAATATTATTACCACAGCTGTGAGGTAATAAAATATTGCTTGAGCAGTTTTGTCTAATGATTTTTTATTTTTTATTTTTTTCCTCCCCCCCACAGAGACCGACTTGACGCTGGTGATCGGAGCGAATGACACAGTGAACTCGGCTGCCCAGGAAGATCCCAACTCCATAATCGCTGGTATGCCCGTCCTGGAGGTGTGGAAGTCTAAGCAGGTTTGTATAAGATTTGTATAGTACAGTATTATTTTCAGCTTCTCTTAGTCAGACCTGTTGCTCGTTGCCAAAGCTTTGAAAATTTTGGATTTGTGGAGTAAACTTTAAATGTAATCCTCAAATAAGACTGAACATCAAAAGTATTTCTACAAGTACAACCATGGAATTAAAGCTGAACTATGTAACTTCTAATGTAGAGGGTCCTTTACTTGCTTGTCCCCATGAAGATGTTATAAATTTGCCTGGAATGTTCCACAGTAGGGCATTAAATATTGCGTTTGTTCAATTACAGGTGTTTTATAGCTCAAAAATACCTTTAAAAACATGAATTCTTAAGTGCAAGGGTCAAAATGTATTGTCTAAACAGCAATCCGACTGTATTTCTATTACCTTAACCTCCATTTAAACCTTATTCCAGGTGATTGTGATGAAGCGTACTCTGGGTGTGGGCTACGCTGCTGTGGACAACCCCATCTTCTACAAACCCAACACCTCCATGCTCCTCGGGGACGCCAAGAAAACATGTGACAATCTCCAGGCTAAGATCAGAGAAGTCTACTATTAAAAACAAGAACGCAATGTCCACTTGTGATCAATATTAAAGGAAATTTGATTAGTGAACGAAGGACTTTGGTTTGATATAAATATGAAGTACACCTAGTAAGGTTATTTTTAAAATGGCTGCATAATGTGTAAGAATTTGTAAATAAAATAATATTTAAATGTACAATCACTAAGATTGTTCTTTCACTGAGTGTCCTGTGTCTCGGTCTTTTTTTCCGTTTTGCCATTTGCCGTACCAACTCGGCTACCAAATTTATTTTTGGCTAGGGCTCATTTTAGTCGACCAGGCAGCAATATTTTTTCTGATTAGTCAAACCATTATTTCTATTGTTTAGCTTTTCAAAACATTTTTTTTTTTACCAAATAAAGGTCAAAATATGGTGGCGACTGGAAAATATTCTTAATATAGAAAATATACTATATACAGTTGTGTTGGATTATGAAATTGGACTTAAACACATAGACCTTTTTTCTAACACGGCATTATTAAATCAAAATGTCAAAAAGGAAACTATAGGGATTATCCAAATACATATTTAAAAAAAAATAAAATAAAATTGTGTACAGTCCCTGACAAAAGTCTTGTCGCTTATCCATTTTGTAGAAACAAAAGCTTATAACCTGACTTTAAATTAATCGATTGGTTTTAGAAATGTCTCATATAAAAGCTAAAACCCTCCCAAATTATGCTCAATATACTAAAATAAATTTGCTTCACTGAAGAAAGATTGATCATTTAATGAACACAGAAAGGTCAGATTTTGGCAAGACAAAAGTCTTGTCGCCTTGTCATATGATGCACCCAATCCTAGATTACAGCCTCACCTGTGATCAGTTACTGATCAATCAATTAGTGGGTGTGTATAAAAAGAACCCCAGCACACCAGACCTTCACATCAACTGCAACTTGACCTCTGACAACATGCCTAAGATCCACCCTGAGACCAAAGCGTTAATTATCAAGAGGCTGAAGACCAGATCCACTGCTGAGGTGGCTGACACCTTCAATGTGTCTCAGCGTCAAGTACAAAGAATAAGAAAAAGATCTGAAAAGACTGGAGATGTTTTTGACAAGCCCAGGTCCGGCAGACCCCGCAAGACAACTGCTCGGGAGGACCGTTTGTTGATTCGAAAATCCAAGGCCAGCCCCTTTTCCACTGCAGCAGAGCTCCACCAGGCCTGGTCACCTCAAGTCCCTGTGTCAACCAGAACAGTTTGTAGAATTCTGTCTCGAAATGGCCTCCATGGTCGAATCCGTGCACAGAAACCAGCACTAAACAAAAGGCAATTAAAAAACCGTGTGGCATTTGCCAAGCCCCACAGCCTGCTAAAAGGATGGACACTGGGAAAGTGGCAGAAGGTGGATTTCTCAGATGAATCCTCGGTTGAATTACATCACAGCCGCCGCAAATATTGCAGGAGACCTACTGGAGCCCGCATGGATCCAAGATTCACCCAGAAAACAGTTAAGTTCGGTGGCGGAAAAATCATGGTCTGGGGTTACATCCAGTATGGGGGTGTGCGAGACATTTGCAGGGTGGAAGGCAATATCAATAGCCTAAAATATCAAGAAGTATTAGCTACCTCTTACATTCCCAACCATAAAAGGGGTCAAATTTTGCAGCAGGATGGTGCTCCATCGCATACTTCTATCTCTACATCAAAGTTCCTCAAGGCGAAGAAGATCAAGGTGCTCCAGGACTGGCCAGCCCAGTCACCAGACATGAACATCATTGAGCATGTCTGGGGTAGAATGAAAGAGGAAGCATGGAAGGCAAAACCAAAGAATCTTGATGAACTCTGGGAGGCATGTAAGACTGCTTTCTTTGCTATTCCTGATGACTTCATCAACAAATTGTATGAATCATTGTCGAACCGCATGGATGCAGTCCTTCAAGCTCATGGAAGTCATACAAGATATTAAATATGGATCTCACAGCACCACTACTTAATTCACTGACATTATGCAACATATTTTTGTATTTGAAGTAAATTATTTGTTCAATTTTCTGTAGGCGACAAGACTTTTGTCTTGCCAAAATCTGACCTTTCTGTGTTCATTAAATGATCAATCTTTCTTCAGTGAAGCAAATTTATTTTAGTATATTGAGCATAATTTGGGAGGGTTTTAGCTTTCATATGAGACATTTCTAAAACCAATCGATTAATTTAAAGTCAGGTTATAAGCTTTTGTTTCTACAAAATGGATAAGCGACAAGACTTTTGTCAGGGACTGTAGTCTAGTTTTGAGTTGATTGATCATTCCAGTCCCATTATTGGCAACCACCACTTATTGTTCAGTCCATTAGCAGCAAGTTTATGTTGTCCAATTTGGCAAAGCACAACACAGTCTTGGAAATTTACATCTGGATTTTCATTTATTTTAATATCTCAATTAGGTCTGCCAGCTGCCACGATAAATACTAATGATTAATCAATAAAAAATAAGATGAAAACCATTTTGGGCTCAATATTTAATTCCTTAAAGAGCATTTTGAGACTTGGAAATGTAGACGGATCGATAACAGCACTTTGAGATTTCGCTGAAATGTAAAGTGCATTACAAATAAAATTTATTATTATTATAACAGGATTACTCAAACGTGAATGAAACAAACAATTCCTGGTATGTTTTTGAGGAGGAAACGACATTCTAACATGGCTTAAAGCTCAGAAGAATCAACTGAGCGTAGTCTCAAAGTGCTTTATATGTGGCTGTTATGTCACAATACTTGTACTTTATGCAGAAAGTGACAGAGCAAAAGTTAATGTATTGGTAATTAAAGAAAATGAGCAATTTCCCTGTTGAGTTTTGATGTCAATAATCAAGACTAATTGTAAAAATGTAAAATAGTAACAGCTCTACTTCAAAACTATCATTGTAATCATAGTAATATATATCGCAATACTAAATTTAATTATTACAGATCTGACTCCAGTGCATCTTAATTTACTGTAAATAAATGAGCAACAACGATCGTACATTTGGCTGATGCAATAATCAATATCGCAAGAAAAACAAATATTGTAACAACAAAGTTCTCCATTTTACAGAAGTGTTTTTGAAAATAAAACAAAGATTTTATTCAAGATTTTCAGACTTCAGTTGGTCTTTTTTTTTTTTTTTTGACCCATTTTGACTAATAAATGAAGGTGCATTTGTGCTTTTTTTGCTGCTTTAATTTAACTGAACTGCCAAAAAATATATTAAAATATTGCATCTTATTGTCATTTCATGCAACCCTGTTACAAATGATTATGGAACTTAAAAATGATCATTGTAATGATAGCAATATTTCACAGTACTAAATTTAATCATGATAGGCCTGGCCCAAGTGCATCTTAATATAATGATGCAGCTGTGGTCAACATTCCCTGGGGGTCTGATGCTAACTGTAGGCTCTACTCTGTCTGAGGTTTGTTAGACTTTATTATGATCAGGTGAGCTGATTTGTGAACAAGTCTGTCTTAAAGAACATTATAATCACAACCTAGCTAGCATTAGCCCTTTTTTATTTTTTATTTATTTATGAGACAGGGACAGTGCACAATCTACATTCACCTTAACAGGAGAGATGCATTGTGCCAGGCTGTAGCACTAGAGCCAGAGATCGAACCCGGAACCTTCTTGCTGTGAAGCATGAGCGTTTGCCACTCAACCACCGTGCCGCCAATAGTTTCTAACACTCTCACCTTCACACTTGAACAGGACCATGAACGCTCGTATTGATCACAGGCTCATGAAAATTTGTTGTTTAAATCCAATCTGTATTTCAGACTATTTTAAAACTTTTTGGGCATTGTTTGCTAATGTGTGCATAGTGTCACCATGGCATAGGGTGGCCAGATGTCCCTATTTACCCGAGACAGTCCCAGTTCTGAGCTCTGTGTCCCCTGTCCCAGCAGATTTATCCAAAACCACAGATTTGTCTCAGTTTTTTTACAAGAAATGTCCCATGTGTCCCTATTTTGGACCACTTTGTTACCTGCCAACAGTAAAGAGGCACATTGTCATTTGTTTTAGGCAAAACACAGAAAAGCTGCTTAAAAATGACCAAAACACAAAGAAAATGTGACTACGCTGACTCACATTTTAGTCATGAATGGGCCGAGTGCAAAACAATTTTCCTTAATTACGCATTTGTTTAACAATTTTATTATTGCCAACCACCCAAAACCGAGAGTGCCCCAGTTTTTGATTGTGAAAATCTGGTCACCCAACATGGTAACTTCTGAATATTCCACCATAGAGATACACATAGATCACCCAGTCAACTGTAAATGAACAACTATCATACATATAATTAAAACAAAAATGAAATGGCCGCTCAGTTCTTTAGCTCAAATAAATATTGAACTTTATTTTTTTCCTGCTGCAGTCTTGGCTTTGTTTATGACGGTGTGGAGATATGAGTAGAAGAACAGTATGTTGTCATATTCTCCACTGTAAACCCGGTCTAGGCAAAGTTCATGGAAGTCTTTCAGGAAATAGTAGATGGCTTCGATGGTGGCGAGGTAAGTGTCCGGTTTGCCCTTTTGGTGGCGCCAAAAACACGTTTTTCTTGTTTTCAGCTCCACTTGCAGCAAATCTGTAGAGAGGAAAAAGGTTTAGATAATGTTGGATGTTGGATAGAGATGAAAAATACAATTAACGGGAGCTAAAAGCAGAACTAATTGAATTCTGAAATTGCGTCAAAGAACACTGAGTACTCATTATGCAGTTAATTACGTGGTTTCCGCTCAAAACGAGGTCCACAACGCCAAAAGGAACTAATGATTTTTAGATTTTTATTATAGTAAAAGTGTAAGTCTAATTCAAAGCTTAAATGTTTAATATTTTAAATCATTAGAATTTACTTTGGATTAAAAGATGAGTGCACGGTGTAACTTATTTTGCTCGTCTCCATGGAGATGCTCAAATTAAACGCATCTATTTCAATGCAAGTGTTTCATTGGTAGAAAAATACCTAAATATACTGCCTCGCCTCTTCACAAATCTGACAAATCTGGTAATGTCACCTGCTTGTCACCATGGAGCTGGATAAGTTTAATGATTTTATAGTTTATTTTATAGTTTATTACTTATTTTTCTATTTTATTTTGACTTGTACATATATATTTGTTTTTATAATTATGTCTCATTTGACACCTGTCTCTTGCTATTTTTTTTTTTTGCTATACCATCTATTTTTGTTACTCTCTTATTATATTGTGATGTCTGAGCTACTGTATCCAAATAATTTCCCTTGTGGATCAATAAAGTTTGTCTAAGTCTAATGCCATGCTGTGGAACATTCCAGGTAACATCTCCACAGTGACTAGCAGGTACCAACATATTTTGGATAATAGGTACAATTTGAGTACAATTTGTGGCTAGGTCCTATTACACAAAAGTGACTCTTGTGAGTTTTAAACCATGTTATAGTGATGTTACCTCATCAAAAACACTTGGAGTTGTGCTTCGTTTCATTCACACACGTTTGATTAACACTTTAATCTGTCCACATCTGCAAAGCCAAATCTGTTGAAATTTCAGTGAAGGTGTGGAGTTTAAAAACACAGAGGAGCGCTCCTGTTATAACATCACAAGGTGTAACAGAGGGTTTTCTATTTGAGAAAACAACTCAACTAAATATGCAGGATTTGTGTGTTAAACATGTGTGAATGAAACAAAACACGAGGAAACAACATTATAACATAAATCAGAAAATAGCGTAATACAGGCCCTTTAACCTGTTCTCCAAACTCCCTTCAGTTGTTCATAATCAACATAATGACTCATAATTGACCTGTACCTTGCAGTCTTTCATCCGTGCTGATCTTGTTTGTCTGGTTCCATGTGCTGTCGATGAAGACCACCTTTTGGAGGGGCAGGGCCTTGGACTCCACGCCCTCTCCTCCCTCCTTTCCTCTCTCCTCTGCCCCCTCTCCCTCTTCGTGTGTGGGGCAATCAGACAAAGTTGCACCCCTAAACCTCTTCCTTTTGGGTTCACAGGGGTCTTGGGCGCGTTCGGTCAAACTCTGGATCATGTTTTGCACTGTGACAGCCTTAGGTCCGGGGAATACGAGTACCACCTGGAGAGAGACAGATTATGTAATGTTATTTGGCGTGACTTTAGACATGAACTGACAATGAGGGATGCGCCTGGTCTATACACAGAAAAGATGAAAGTGGTGTTGGAGAAACCTTACTGAGACATATCACGCAAAATATGATTCGAAACAAATTTGAAAATATGAAAAAAGATACACGTTTTGAGTTTGAAAGTCTTTAAAGGGTTATCTGAACTTGATAAAGAAAAAAAAATTCAATCAAATCTATCAAATTTAATGAATGTTTAGACTGAAATGTTACAAGTTGTTAAATGCTGATTTATAACTCTTAGACAGATTATTTGTTCTTCTGTCAAATGCACTCGACTACTGAGCAGTTTGCAGTGAAACAACATGGAAGTGTGTAAATCATAGACTGTACATATAAATAGACAAAGCTAACCCGCTAGCTGCCGTGTTCCAAATAGGAAGTGAACATGGGGGCGCTTCTGGCTCCATGGATGCCCTTCTCTCCGTAACTGCTGCTGTCATTCTTCTCATTTTGGTCCAAAAATGTTGGTATTAACCCAGTCTACATGACCCTGGTGGTTTTATTTTGCCATTTTGTCTGTAAATCAATTCCCATCTCTCAACTCGGCTCCAAACTTGCCCCCATAACTGCTAGCCTCGGTGAGCTTCATTTGACTGGAGCTGAGCGCTGTGGGTGACGTCACACTCCCTTAGTCCGCTTCTTTACACAATCTATGGTGTAAACTGGGGTTGCAGCTCTTGGGGTGCCCTGAATTGTGTTCTCTAACTAAAGGTGGAGGGTTCGTCACTTTGGGGTGAGCAATATAGTAAAAAAAAAAAAGTTTATCACATTTTTTGGAGCCAGATCACAATTTTGATTCATGTACACTTTGTATTTTTCCCATTTGTTTTGAAGTGATGAAAAAGTTTTTAGAAATGCTTCTTCTAAAATTTCACACTCACTCAGAGCCATGAATTACGATATGACGATGGGGATGTTATTGCTTTGCCTGGAATTTCCACAGAATGAAATTAAACTCCATCCATCTTCACTGAGACAGGCAGCCAAGTTTTTCCAAAGGTAGCCAAGTTTTTCTTTTTTTATTTATTTATTTTTTTATTTATTTATTCAGGTTTTCAAGTTTTGTGTAGTGAAAAACAAACAAGCAAATACAACCAATACAAAGCCTGGGGCACTGTTCTACTGCAGTAAGGATGTGGAAGGGTGGATTGTGTCTCTTTTTGTTTATATTCCAACCATTTTGTCCAGTGTTTAATGAAGAAATTACCTTTGAGTCATAGAAAAAAGTCAGTCGTTCCATTGAATATATTTCTTCTATAATGTCTAGCCACTGATTCACTGGGTGGGTCCTTTTTAAGCCAGCTTCTTGTTATTGCTTTTTTTGATGCCAATGTCAGAATCTTTAAAAAGTATCTGTCCGCTTTTTCGATCACCTCTCCAGGCATAAGGAATAACAAAAATATCTTTGGGTCCTTGGGGACAACATAAGTCAAGATCGTATCTGTTTTTTTCAAATACATTGTCCCAGAATGGTTTTAATTTTGTACATGTCCAAAAAATATGAGAGTGATTGGCATTTGAGTGGTCACAATGACAATCAAAGGTAGCCAAGTTTAATGCCATACTGTGGAACTTTCAACAGTCTTATTTAAACTGACCTTGTCCTTGTCGTACTCCGGGATACAGGGGTAGGTGTAAATGTTCACATCGTCTGGAGCCAGGATCTTTGCGTGGATCGCTGTGCTCTTCCCGTCCGTCTCATTTGGATGTTTAATGATGTCGATTTTCACTGGAAGCTGAACACAAGATACAAAGGAATAATATTTCAGTGATTCATGATGCAAAATAATCATTTGACAAGTTTACAAAAAGCGCTGACTAATCAACTAGTGAAATAACTGTGAGCTGATGATATGATTTTACAGATAACAAAAACTGTCCAACTGGTTTAGCTGTGGACATACTTTTATTCTTGTTTTATGGGTTTTGATCACATTGAATAAACACAACTCGTATCAGCTTTTTCAGTTCTGGTACTAATTCCGATACTATGGGTTAAACTATTTGCAGATATCAGATATCAACCAATACCACTGCAAAGAGTGAAAACAGTATTTTATTTAAACAAATCTAACTAAAATAAGACAAAACTGATCCAAATGTGTTATGTGACTGTTATTTATCCCTCAAGTAACTACAGAACAACTATAAAAGTTAAATATAAAATAAAATAAAAGAGACTTTCTGGGCAGACTACGACCAGTAAATAGTTTTATTACATCAATTCATATGTCCAAACAGAACATTGCCTGAACTGATATTTGGAAGCCAATGTCAAATCCAGCACCATTTTAGTATCAGATTCAGCACCGATATCTGATACTAGAATTGTATTGGTGCGTCCCTAAATACACCCGTTTCATAAATCTCTATATGAAAATTCAAACCACAGCACTGACATTTTGCTGTTACATCTGGAGGTCTCTTTTACGTCATCGGATAAGCCCGAACCTTGGCCTGTCACGATAATTACTATATTGACTTATTGTTCAATATATGAAAGCTGGAAGAACATTTTTTTAGGGTAAATATTTATTGTGTGTACATTTTCTTTGCACTACTAGGAGTTTTTTGGTTATTGTTTGGGTATATGATAAGATTTGAGCTGTAAAAGGTTGAATTAATAACTTCTGTGACTCAGATGCAAACTAAGTATTATTAAAGTGGTTCATTCTGCTATTTATTTCAACTCATGTTTCTTTTAATAATACTGTACATTTAGAATAGTTTTTGTGGTTTAAATCTGCTCTTGGGTTTTAGTGTCAGTGGCATTTCTAGTTGAAATATTATTGTTGATTGTCTATTTTTACTTCAGCAATACATCACACTTTGTTATCGTGACAGGCCTACTTCACAGCAATGCCATTTTTCTATTACATCTGAAGACCTCTTTTACATCACTGGGTAAGTCCTAACCTCTGTGTTTTTTTATTTTATTATTAATACTATTTCTCTCCTTATGGATCTGTGTTAAGTATGTTAATAGAAAAGTTTGTCAATAATAAATAAAAAATAAATAGATAAATAAAAAAAGCCCTAATCTCAAACTCACCTTCACCTGGGGGACATCTTGAGGACTGACCCCCACCGGGGAGCAGCATGTGTAGCAAAAGAACATCCGTGATCCTCCACATTTCGCGCATTTCAACCTGCCTTTCTCTTGTGCTCGCTCCAAAACGTCGTGTGATGCCAATTTTAAACTTTGGAGAGGCTGTTTGGCGGATTCAACCACGTCTGTCGAATTAGAAGACAATGTTGTTTTGTCAAGGCAACTTGGATGGAAACTCTGGTCCTGATCCAATACACTCATACTTCGCCTCCTTCGCTTCTTTGTGTGTAGCTTTTTAAAAAACTTTGGCAAGCCAAACGTTGGATTTAAGAAAACCAGACGCTCATTGCTGGAAAAGAATGACAAAACAAAAGAGGCAAGTTATTAGAAGATAAAATTAATGATTATGACATGGACCTAGCCTGGAGTGGTAGTGTGGAAAGTACACAAATGGACTGCTCTTGATAAAAGCAAGACATTGTTTGATAATGGAGAGTTCAGCAATGTTATAAATATTACTCAATTAGATTACATAGCAATGGTGTAAGATTAATATTAACAGTAGAAGGCGGACTGAACAGACCAAGAATAATATGTGAATCAGATCTAATTAACCTTATAATTTGAACATTTATTTTTGTGTCCCTTTTTTCAACCACGTGATTATAATAAGGAACCCTCATTTATTGTAAGAAATAATAATAAAAAATAGTCTGAGATGTATCAATGTTTCAACTTTGAAATGGGAATTTTCAATACAACAAATGCTTAAAAGGTCTATAATACGCCATACCTCGAGTTTTATTTTGTTTTGTTTCATTCATAAATGTTTAAGACACAAACCCTGCATATTTACACCAAGTTCTTTTCTCAAACAAACAAAAAATATACATACACCTTCACACTAGAAACATTTGAATGATTTGAGTCGTGGAACTAAACTAAACTACCACTAGATGACATCACAAGGTGGAATAGAGCATTCTGATCTTTGGAAATATAGCCAAACAAAGCAGGATTACTGTGTGAATGAAACAAAACAACAACAACTCTGGGTTTTTGATGAGGTAACTGCATTATAACACGACTAAAAGCTCACAAGTACCCATTTTGTGTAATATAAAACCTTTCATATACTGTCCATACATGCCACGCGTTTTATAGAAAATCAGCAGCAGAAGATAAAAATAAATAACATTGTTTAGGTGATTGAAACCAGTAATAATAAAATAACTCTTTAAATTACAAAAAAACACACGTACCATAACAAGGCAACATCAATGTGACTATTACACACTTCATATTAGTTCATTTACACTTATATTAGCAAATACTGAGCTAAACTACCCAGTATAAATTAATGAACCTTAGCTAGCATCTGCAGGTTAGCTTTACAACAAAAACAACGACGTAATCTCACTTCTGTCCAAAATTCAGACTGGATTTGTGCGAGTTCGTTTTGTTTGCTATAATATAAACAGATCTACGGGCGTAAAAGGTTTAGTAAATCCTTTAAAATACCTGAATGAAACGTAAACACAACACGGCTTCCTCCACATGTGTGCAAAAGACTTCTTCTACAAATGCGGAAACGCTGCAGTCTGCGGATGAAACAGCGCCACTACAGACGCTAAGATTAATTGTAAGATTATTATTATTATTTTTATTTTTATTTTTATTTTTATTTTTATTTTTATTTTTATTTTTATTTTTATTTATTTATTTATTTTTTTCCCCTAGGGCTAAAATTTATTTAAACAAACAAATTCGGAATAAACCAGGTAGCTGCTTTGCTTTGGCCACGTGGATATTAACGTTTTTAATTAAGCTAACAGGAAGCTAAAGAGAAGGTAGAAAATAAATCAACACAAAATTAATGCTATTTGTACTAAACTGCACTTCAAACTAAGCAGAATCCATAAAATAGTACATTTGGACATTGTTTTTATTTAATTGTTTATTTATTATTATTATTATTATTTATTATGTATTTATTTATTTATTTAAGGGCCCATATTGCGATATTTTTATGATCCATGTTATAATGTTGTTTCTTCATTTAAAACAGAAAACTCTGTTCCACCTTGTGATGTCACGTGATAAAACAGGAAGTGCTCCCTTGTGTTTTTAAACTCCACACGCCTTCACTAGAATCATTTGGGTGAGTCCAGCCCTGGAATTGCCAATCTCTGCTAAACAAAAGGTAAAAGGTAAACTTTGCTTTGCTTTGGAGATGCTTGAAACAACAACAAACAATTACCTGTATACTGAAGAAAGTGCAGGCATAATATACTTAATACTTATACTTAATATTGTTTTGTAACATATCAAATAGAATAATAATTTGATGATTTGTACTCTACCTATACATTCAAATATAACATAAACACTGCCTACCTGCTCTACACTATGAGGGACCCTGGGATACTGTAATATTCCTTCTTGTTTAACCAAAATCAATTTATCTATATTAACTTTAGACCCAAACCCCAGGGTAGTTCAAGGTAAACTGTCCAACATTAATTTGCATTTGTCAGTTTCATGGCTGCAGGCTGTTCTGATGAAACACAGGGAAAGATACCTGAGCTGTCACACTTTTCATGGAGCTGGAGATCGCATGCAGACTCACACTGCAAACAGATGTGTATCAAATCAGACCAGCGTCTGTCCGTGATATCTGACCCAAAACAATCAGAAAACCAAAGCCAAAGTGGGGTCCAGTGATCGAAATGTAGACAGTTCATATTAGTAACATCAATCTGACATTTCCCAGGCGATACTCAAAATAAAGCATGCCATGGTGGTTAGGCACTGCTTTTAAAACAATGGACTGGGGAATTTCAACTCACGTTTGAAAGGATTTTACCTGAAAACAAAATCAAAGTTACAAATGCACCAGCTAGCTTGTCAAAATAACACATTTTGAAGTACAATATAGTGCTGAAGAAAATATAGATTATAAATGATAATACTGAATGCCATTATGTCACTGACACGAGAACCCTAAAGCAGCATTATCCCTCAAAAATGATTCTATATGCACAGTTTTGTTAATGAACCTGAGCTGCAATAAATAAATGAAACACTTAATGAGTTTTCATTTATTTATTCAACCCTCTACAGTTCAACTTCCATTATAGTACAGAAAAATAACAAAAATTCCCTATTAGTGCGAGGAAAAGTACCTATGATAAATCTTGACCCCCCCAAAAAATAATTATTTCATATATCCACCCATGTATTGAACTATAAGTTGATGTAGTAATTACCGTGGCAGTAGCTCATTACTAGATTGGTAGAAAGGTTTTGGCAACCTTTTTTTTCCCTCATCTGTTTTCAGGATTTGGTTTGTTACATTTTTATTTGGGAAATTTGATCTAAATTCATTAACGCATTCCATTCCTCAGAGGCACTGGACTAGAACAACCAGAAATCCACCCAGACAAAGAGAAGGAGAATTCAGACTACACCGTTCACACCACAGCATCTTCCACCTGGGGCCATCTTGAGGTAAGACTTCTGGATAGGGATGGGACTTTAAGATATACTATAGCTAATAGGACTGGATATCTTTAAGTTTAACATACAATTTAGTAATGGTAAAATGGTAGTCACATTTTTATACATTTACATCAAGGAACCACTCACCCATTCATACACCAGTGTACACAGTTAAGTGTCTTTTCCAAGGACACAATGACGGGTTTTGAACCATTAACCTCAGATCAGAGGACGAGCACTCTACCGACTGAGCTGTTTAAGTACAGCTTAAGTTTAGCACTTTGAGACGCATGCGTCAGGTATAATGAGTAATTATACATGATGAGTCCTGAGACTGCACTATAGAAGGTTAGGCAGCCCAACACAGCTTTATTTTTATTTATTTATTTTTGGATTTGTGATTTTAGAAAGATAATAACTTAATAAGCCCTGGGGGGTATTCCATCAAGCCTGCTAACCGCAAATCCTCGCTAACTTCGATAAGCCTCGCCAGTTTCAGTGAGAGTTGTGTCCATTACTCTCGGTAACATGAATCTCAGCTGAGTTATTGGGGGAACATATGCTTCTGAACTAACCTGCTCCGTGGCAGGTTAACTTAATAAATCGGTGTTACAAAGAATACGTACCTGTAGTAAACAGAGTGTCAAACAAACGGTTTGTTGACAAATCTACAAAGAAGATGGATGCAGATCATTTCAGTACAAAGCCCCTTCAGACTGGAATAGATTACCCACACCCTTAAGAACTTTAACATCTTTCAATTCATTTAAATCATCTTTGTTTTTATATCTCAGAACTCCTTGTTTATGTTTTTAGTTTGTCTTTATTTTTTATTTTACCAGTTTGTTCTATTGTATGTGTATGTGTTTATATGTATATATATATATATAGCTGTACGCTAAGAGTGAGCGGGACATCGACTCACTGATCCACACCACCAGGATCTACAGCACAGACATTGGAATGTCATTCGGGCTCGAGAAATGTAGTAGGATGGTGATAAAGAGAGGGAAGGTAGTCCACACAGAGGGGGTCTCACTCCCAGAGGGAACAATAGCAGACATTGAGGACAGTTACAAGTACCTTGGTATCCCACAAGCAAATGGCAACCTTGAAGAGGCAACAAGGAAATCGGCTACGGCCAAATACCTGCAACGAGTAAGGCAAGTCCTAAGAAGCCAGCTCAATGGCAAGAATAAGGCACAGGCAATAAACAGCTACGCCCTGCCAGTGATCAGATACCCTGCAGGAATCATAAGCTGGCCAAAGGAGGAGATACAGACCACAGACGTTAAGACACGAAAGCTCCTGACCATGCATGGAGGGTTCCATCCCAAATCCAGCACCCTGAGACTGTATGCGAGCCGGAAGGAAGGAGGCCGAGGACTAGTGAGTGTGGGAACCACTGTCCAGGATGAAACAGTCAAAATCCATAAGTACATCAAGGATAAGGCCCAAACAGATGATGTGCTCAGGGAATGCCTCAGACAGTGGAGATCAGAGGAAGAGGTGCTGGAGGGACCATCATGGCAGGACAAGCCCCTACATGGGGCATACCACCGAAACATAACTGAAGTGGCTGATATCAAGAAATCCTACCAATGGCTGGAGAGGGCTGGTCTGAAGGACAGCACAGAGGCCCTCATCCTGGCTGCACAGGAGCAGGCCTTGAGCACCCGAGCAATAGAGGCCCAGATCTACCACACCAGACAAGACCCAAGGTGTAGGTTGTGCAAAGAGGCTCCTGAGACAGTCCAGCACATAACTGCAGGGTGTAAGATGCTGGCAGGGAAAGCATACATGGAGCGACACAACCAAGTGGCGGGCATAGTGTACAGAAACATCTGTGCAGAGTACGGGCTGGAGACCCCAAGGTC